>KQ964464.1:116773-129458 GCA_001566745.1 Conidiobolus coronatus NRRL 28638
ATCTAAAACAAGCCCTCCAGGTCAACGTTGCTGAAACTCTTCAAGATCTCCGTCAAGTTATCTTAGATACTCCCGCTACTTTTGGATGCACTTGTTTCCATCTTCAACATAATGGCCAACAATTGAACCAATACGTCGAATTAAGCTCCATTGAAGGTTTATTAGAAGACCCCGTTTTAACTTTGTTTGAAGGTAATATAAAACCTTCAAATTTTGCAATTGTTCAATTTATGTTAATTAATATTTATAGGTGAATACAATGATCGTGAAGCCCGTTTCCACGTCTCTCGTCTCCGTCAAGTTCTTCAATCAGGCGGTGTTAAGCTCCAAGCCACATCAGGTGTTAACGATGGTGTCACTTTCTTAAAGGCTGTCACTGAACCCAATGGTGCTCAAACTCCTGCTCAAACTCAAAAGAGTCACAAGGGTAAAGGAAAGTCACCTACTTTGAAGACTCCTCCCTCTGAACCCGCTGCCGAAGCTTTTGAAAACTTCAACTTTGATAACGAATCCCTCGAAATTGCCAGCATGTACAAATTCTCTGAACTCACTTTACCTACCTGTGTTAAGCAAATCGCTTTATCAGGATGGAACCCTGTTTCTCCTCAACGTAAGCTTTCTGGAGATCTTTTATATTTAACCGTTACTACTTTAGAAAACAAGTCTTATGAAATCATCTGTAACACTGAAGGTTTCTACGTTTCTGCTTCCAATGGCGAAACTTTCAACCCTAAGCACTTAGATGCTGGTAGACCCCATCAAGCTCACTCTTTAGTTACTCTTCTTAAGACCATCTCTCCCAAATTCAAGGCTGGATTCACTCAACTTCAAAAGGTTCTCAACGAAACTGATCCTTTAGAAATTTTCTCTGCATATGAACCCATTGTCAATCATCCTTGGTTAACTCAACCCAGCAGCCTTGTTCGTGATGATGCTCGTATTGCTGAACCTTATTTATCACATGGAGTCGATTTACAAGAATCCTCCTTAAGAGACTGGAACGATGAATTCCAATCCTTGAAAGAGCTTCCTATTAGCAACCTTTCTGAAAGAGTTCTTAAAGATAGACTTCAACTTAAATTATACCAAGATTATATTGCCTGTTGTATTAAGGGTGCCGTCGCCGTTAGCGAAGGTTCTCTCGTTCCTCTTAATCCTCATGAAGATCCTAATGCTCAAATGTACATGTATAACAACCTTTTCCTCAGCAAGGGTTTCGATGGCCTCAGTCAATTCGCTCAATATGGTGGTGAATTAGCTGCTTATGTTGCCACTGGTAAGGATATTGCTGGTCTTCAAATGGTTAACATGCTCCAAATCCCCGAAGTTCACACTTTAGGATCCGTCGTTATTGATTATAAGGGTGACCGCATTACTTGTCAAACTGTTCTTCCCGGTATTTTCCGTCAATTAGATAAAGTTATGTATGGTAGCAATGAAGCCGGTACTCATTTCGGTGATGATGCTGAATTCCATGAATTAGCTGGTAAAATTGCTAAGGCCCTTCACCTTAAGCCCCACGAAGTTGAAGATGAAGATGGCAAGAAGGTTATTCAAAATCTCTCTGTTGATACTAAGGGTTTAAAGGGTACTGATGGTAGAAAATACTTCGTCGATATGCACCGTTTCACCCCTGTTGATATTGAATTCTTGGAACAACACTGTGAATCTGAGCAAAACGGTCTTCCTGTATATCCCCACAAGATCGTTACCTTACGTCCTGAGTTAATTCGCACTGTCTACGACGCTCGTCTTCGCGAATGGAAAGAAAAGAAGATCGCTGAAAAGAAGGCTGAAGAAGCTGCCAACGAACCTGAAAAGAAGGAAGGTGAAGCCGAAGCTGATGCTGAAGCCGAAAAAGAACAACCTGTTGAATCCAGCGAGGTTAAATTATTAAGAGATGCTGAAAAGTACAAGATTGACGAATCTGAATTTGACTTAAGATTCAACCCTGATTCATTCTGCCATATTGCTCAACACGAAGGTAAAGAAAAGACTCCTGAACAAGTTCAAGATGAACAAGAAGTTAGAGAAGCCTCTAAGTTCCTTCAAAACACTGTTATCCCTAACTTTGTCAATGATATTTCTGGCCAAGCTGTCAATCCTTTAGATGGACGCTCATTAGTCAACTTATTACACGCTAGAGGTATTAACATGAGATATCTTGGTATTGTTCTTTCTCAAATCGAAAAGGCTGAATCTCTTCGTTTGAACACCATTAAGAACGTCTTCCTTCAAGAAATTGTTGCCAGATCCGCTAAGGTCTTCTTCCGCGAACAATTAAAGCAAGTTCCTCACTTCGTTGCTAAGGATTGCATTTCTCATTTATTGAACTGCTTACTTGGTTCTGCTTCTAACCCTGCTCCCAAGTCTACTCACCGTGGAAAGACTACTTATGAATACCAATCTTTAACTTCTGAACAAGTTTTCGCTGAAATTATCAAATTAGCTGCTCTCAAGTTCCGTTATATTCTTTCATCTGAAGCTATTGCCAGCTTAAATCCTTTAGTCTTACTCAGAAATGTCACTAAGGCTGTTGGTTTCCAATTAAATGCTAAGGACTACAAGTTTGCTTCTACTCAAGCTCAATCAAACGGTACCACCCAACACTCCAACATCTTCACCCCTGAAGATGTTATCTCTATCGTTCCCAGAATCAAGTCTTGTCTCCCTCGCATTACTTATCCTGATGAAGCTCTTGAAGCTGGTAAGATTTACTTTGCCCAAGAACAACGCAACGAAGCCATGGCTTTGGTTATGGAATCCTTAACTCTCCATGAGCAAGTTTTCGGATTGATTCATCCTAGCACTGGTCGCTGCTTCTCAGCTTTAGCCAGTTTACATTTCCACACTGGAGAATATAAGCTTGCTGAAGATTACCAAAAGAAGGCTATCTTAATCTTAGAACGTACCTACGGTATTGATGACACTGAAACCCTCCATGCCTACTTAGAATACGGTTTCTACCTCTGCAATATTAGTAAGACTCAAGAAGGTCTTAAGATCTTAGAACATGCTTTAACCCTTTGGGGTAAGCTTTATGGCACCAACAACCTTGAAATTTCTTATATTGATCAAAACATGGGTATCTTATTACAAAGATTGGGCCACCACGATCTCAGTTTGAAATTCTATCACCGTATGGCCAACACTTGCACTGAGTTATTCGGCGAAGACCACTTAGCTGTAGCCAAGGCTTACTCTGCCATTGCTAAGAACCACGCCTTTAAGAACGACTTTAAGCAAGCTCTTACCTACGAAAAGAAGGCTTATAACATCTATTCCAGCACCTTAGGAGAAGAAAACGAAACCACTAAGAGCTCATCCAAGTGGTTATCTGACTTCACTTATCACGCTGTCAACGTTGCTAAGCAAGAACAAGTTCTTGGTTCTGCTAAGTTCCAACAATTAAAGGAAAAAGCTCAAAAGGAAATGGAGCTCCAACTTCAAGGTATTAAGAACTTAGATGAAGTTCCCGCTGGTGTCAGAGGCAACTTACCTGTAGATCAACTCGTCAAGTACATTAACGACGATTCTTCAAAGAAATCTAAGAACAGTCGCCGTAGCCGTGCCAATAAGCGCAAGGTAGTCGTTCCTGACAATGCTGAATCCTCTTAAACTTAATCACTAAGATTTTGTTATATAATTTGATTCGTCTTATTTCCCTTCTTTCATTAATCCTAACAAAACTCGACTGTATTTATCCAAGAGCTTCTTTGATTTCTTATCATTTAAATTTGATTAGATAATCTTATCTAATTTTGTTATTAAAAACGCATTAATTTTTATTGATTTAGAGCTTTAAATAAAAAAACTTTTCATAATTTAACTAGTTTCACCTATTGTATTAATTTTAATCTTATCAAAGAATTAATGTTAACAAAGTTGCAAAATTGAGCTATTTTATTAGACATTTGCATGTTATATAAATCATTTTTCACAAATTATTAATTTAAAAACAGATTTTTTGTAAGTTAGAGTTCAAAAATCCCACAATTTTATTATTATCATTATTAATATAAATATCTATGTCTCATTCCGAGTCTTTAGATGTATACAAAGAAATATTTATATATTGCTCTAGATTATATTAATAAACACTCAATTGCTATAAAATTGATCATTTTTCATAAAAACGCACGACTTTTCTATTATCTAGCTTTAATAAATTCTTGTATTACTCAGTTTTTGAGTAAATTTAATATCCCATATATTAATTTAATTCATATATATTCTATCGATTATTCCCTTCTTTAATTGCCCCCTTTGAATTTATATTTTAAATTACTATGAAGCAAAATTTACAAAAAACATTGGCATTAATTAAGCCTGATTTATATAGACAAACTTTACTCTTGCCAACTGTTTATCAAAAATTAAAGGATAATAACTTTACTGTTTTGGAAAGTCAAATTATTAAGTGGAACTACCATCAAGCTAGTCAGTTTTATAAAGAGCATGAGGGAAAGTTCTTTTTCGAAAGATTAACGGGCTATATGACCAAGTAAAACAAATTGTATAATTTGATGTATATATTATTAACAGATTTTAGTGGCCCATTTTTGGCTTTAGTATTAGAAAGGGAGAATGCTATTAAAGGATGGAGAGAGTTAATAGGCCCTACTCAACCAGATCGGTAATTCAACTGTTATATGATTGCATAACAATTTATTCACCCTTGTAATTTAGCGCTAGACTTCAATCCCCTCAAACTTTAAGAGCTCACTTTGGCTTAACAGATACTAGAAATTCCTTCCATGGATCAGGTAATTGAATGCTTTTTACAATTTTGATTATTTACTCATCGCTTTTTAGATTCTGATGAAAATTTCTTAAAAGAATACCAGCTAGTATTTGGTAAAAAGCACCATTAATCCTACTAATTAATAAACTATTTATTATACAGGTCATAATATATTACAGTGTTGCTGTAAACTGATTTGAGAAAAGTCAAGTGTTTTGTTCTTAATAACAATATCTCAATTTAGATCCCATAATGTCTATAATTATTTCATTACCATATTCACTTCACAGTCAATTTGCTCAAGATGAATAAGCTCTATTAATAAATCTTGAATAACTTAATCTATCAATGAAGCAATCTACAACAATAATAAAGTTTGGGGGGTCAATTTTAACTGATAAGTCAAAGACGAGCACATTAAATCCAAAATTCAGTGTTAAATCAGTGGCTGACAAGTTAGTAGATTATACAAAACACTCACAGCCATTAGTTCTTATTCACGGAGCCGGCTCATTTGGCCATCCTCAAGCCTCTGAGCATGGATTATTGAGCGTGACTAAATATTGGGACTCCATTGAAAATTTAAACTACTCTGATTTATTAAACAGTAATGAGTCAATTAAAGATTTCAGTGAATTTCCATTAAGCAGCCATTATACAGAGCAAGATTTGGAAAGATTCAAAATTGGCGGAAAGCTAACCAAAGAAGCAGTTACAGAGCTACACAATTATTTTAAACAGCAGTTAGTAAGCATTGGATTGCCTATAGTCAGCGTATACCCAAGTGAATATTTGACAAGCTATAGCGAGGTGATTGATGGAAAAAGTGTCACAATTCAATTGAAAGGCGTTCAGAAATTACTAAAACATATTACAACTCTTATTAACAGTAATCAAGTTCCATTGCTTCATGGTGATGTATTAAAGGATAACTTGAACGAATCAAAGATTATTAGTGGTGACTTGATAGCTTATTTATTATGCTGTCACTTGAATGAGCATAATCGAACAGTAGAATCTATTTATTTAACAGATGTTGATGGTGTGTTTGATAAAGATCCTAAGCGATTTAATGATGCTAAATTAATAGAATTAATAGAAATTAACAAAGATAGCAATAATTTAAATGCTTTTGAGCAAAAGGATGAAGTCACCACAGGAGGATCTGTTAAAGATATTACTGGAAGTATGCTTGGTAAATTAAAGTGGGCAATTGAGAGTATAAAAGACTGTGGAGAAAGTTGCCATGCTAGAGTGATTAACTATGAAAAATTTATTTTGAAGGATAACACAGTTGAAACATTGCTAAAATTTCATCAATAAACCATAATACAAATCTATTTTTATTATATATAGTCTCTATTAATATATCTGATAATTGTGTTTTAGAAAATTGGTTACTCATATTAGAACTTGGTAGATCTGGACAAGTGAGTCTTGATACCTGTCAATTCACCACCATAAGAGCCAGTAGGCTTCTTGACCAATCGAGTAATAGATCCAAGTTTCTTGCTGGCCTTTTCGAACTTCTTTCTGTTCTTGACACGAGGATTGCGTTGTTCCTTCTTTCTGCGAGGGGTAAGACCTTTGTTCTTGAGAATTTTGTAGGATGCCAAACGTTTTTGTCCTTCTTCGACTTGATCTGGGTTGTCAAAGACGCTAAATATTTTTGTTAGAATATGATTTAAATTAATTAGCATTATATTTACCTTGGTTCTTTGTTAACTGGTACTCTTTGAGGCTTCTCTTGCTTAGCTTTCTTGTTGAACAAGTCAATATTGTCACTGTAATCATCATCCATACCAGCAGAAGCAGAAGCGCTAATACGTCTGTTGTTGGGGTCTCTGTAAGGTAAGTCAACATCACCACTGTATTTAGGAATTCTAGCTCTCTTGCTAATAAGCTGATTGATATGAGAGGCATGGTGCTTAAGAGAGCGCTTTTTGAGCTTCTTATCTTCAGCATCCAATTCGTCCAAGAATTTAGGATCGTTGAAGTCAGATGAGCTTTGAGTGTTATTAGCATTCTTTCCTTTATTCAACTTCTTTCTTAAGCTGGCTAATGAGGATTCGCCTGATTTCTTGGGGGCTTTAGGCTCTGGAGAAAGACGAATGTTATCTAGCATATAATCATCCAAATCTAAATCGGAGCCATAGTCTTCATCTGGGCGAGCAACCTTTGGTGGTGATTTAGCTTTCTTAGCCTTTTTGGGTTTCTTAGCTTTAGCTTTAGGTTGAGCATTTAATTCTTTTTCATTTTCTAAATATGAATGTTAATAAAAGTTTCTAATTCGATATATTGAAATATTACCAAGACGTTCAATTTCTTCAGTTACAAGTTCACAAAGATCAATTGAAGGGTCTTCAGACTGTTCTAAAGCATCAACAAGGGTATTGAGCTCAACAAGTGTTTCTAAAACAGGATGTTCAGTAGCGTTAGGAACTTGTTGGGCTTTTAAGCTTAAATAGTAAGCAACATTGGCAATGTAGCATAAGAATAATTCATATTTGAGGGTAAAGTGTCTTAATAAGGGATTTTGGTTGATAAAAGAAGGTTTCTTATTTAATCCTCTAATACGATTGATTACTGGTTGCATAGACTTGGATAAAAATTCTTCTTTATCCTTCAATTGAGCCATCAATTCAATGACTTCAGGGGAAGCTTCCTCAAGTTGTTGCCAGGGATCTTCAGAGTCGGCAGTAGGCTGAACTTTAGTAATTTCCTCTTGATCTTCAGCGAAGTCAACCATTTCCAATTGTTCGTTCAATTGAGCAATTAACTGATTATCTTCTTCTTCATTTTGAGATTGAGCAAAGTTTTTACCAAGTGATCCAATTGAGAAATCAACAAAATCAGCTTCTTCCATAGCTTCAGTGCGCTTCTTTTGAAGTCTCATGGCTTCTTCTTCTTCTAACTTGGCATCTTCGTCTTCATTGACATCGTCACCATCATAGTAAGCGCTTCTTTTATGACCCCAAGTATCTATTATTTATATTGTTAATTTTGAATAAACATTGGAAATTAAGAATAATTACCTTCTTCATCTTCTTCCTCAGCCTCTTCTTCATCGTCATCAGAATCTACATTATGCTTGAAGCCCATGACTTCTTCAGCATCCTCTTCATAGTCTATTCATATTAAATTAGATATTTTTAAAAACATGCCTAATAGTTAAATTATTCACCTTCAGGCTCACTAGATTCTTGGTCTAATTGAGGCTGTCTGCTTTCAAAGTATTCATCTTCTGACCCATGTTCCATTTCATCCCAAGTATTTCCTAAAGCGACATGTCCGCTTAAATCTTGGATATCTCTATGAGGTTGATTAGGTCCGGCGCCTCCTGACTTTCTATTATGTCTCTTTCTACCCATTATTATAATTTAATTTTAAATTCTATTTAAATAATATTAGCAAAAAAAAATTCAATTGGGATATTAATTATTTATATAAATTTATTTATTGAAATAATTATGGGATAATATATTTTAAGGGTTTAGCAAAATATTTTTTGAACAAATACAAAAATATATAAGATTAAATGGTAAAATTTAAACCAAAATTTTTACAAAACTATTTATCCTTGTTGAAATAGAAAGTTTAAATACATAACTTGCATGATATAATATTTTAAGCTATTTCAATAAAATGCTTTATATTACTTTTTGCTATCCATTATATTTCGCAATTTTAGAAAAAGTTAAGTCAGTAGTTCAAAATTAAATACCAATTTCAAATTAATATAAATATTAAAAATAGCAGTAGTAAATATACTCAGATTGATAAAAAAATATTTATAGCATATAATTGTATAGAAATACGAAATTAGTCATCCTTATTAAACTCTTTGAGATCCATAACCACGTACAGATTCAGCAAAGCCCCATTCAGTTGAGAGAGAGTAGGGTTCACTAATCTTAGCGCCGTCCTTGGTAATGGTGGATACTTGGATCTTATTCAAGGAGCGAGCATCTCTGTAGAAAAGTACACGCATACATTCTTCAATAATATCTTTGGCTTCTTCTTCGGTGAGCTCGTCTTCTCTGCCTTCAGCGCGACGTCTTAAAATAGGTTGAGCTAAATGAGCACCGAAACCAGTAGCTAAGGTGTTGGATTTATAAGTACTACCCTTTAAGTCGACACATGCTAAAAATCTAAAGAATTCATAAGTACTTATTTTAATTACAATTATGACTAGTATACCTTTCATCTTTGTGAACACCTCCAACAATATAAGAATTCCATAAGGGATCAACCTTAGAACGTCTATTATACATAATTCTACACAAATATTCGTAAATATGGGGGGCACCTAATACATGACCATCATCATAATAGTTTTCTTCAGTCCTAAATATTGCAAAAATTATATGTATTAGTACAGAGCATGATAAAAAAGTATAATAAGTACATTAACTGGTCCATTAAATGTTGAACGTATTGGTAGTCAGAAATATCACCACCAGCACCTAAAACAGTGTGAGTTCCAACGGGGTGCATGCGGCGCTCATTACGGAAACGAGCCAAAGAACCGTAAGAAGCTAAATAATTCAAAATAAATTGAATAAATAAATTTTTTTAAGGAAAATATATGAAAAAGTAATTTATACCTAAACAGTCAGTAGCCATCATAATACCATCTTTAAACTTTAAACCGATAACGGAAGTACCAGTCACAATGGGTTGTCTAAAGTAGTTGGTTTAGAATAAAATTTAATTAAAACTTTGTTGTTTAGTTACTGAGTGTGAGTGTGAGGTAAATGAGCTAAAGAGCCAGGAGTATAGTCTGGGTTGTAAGCTGTAATGGTTTGGCTAAAGCCTGAATTTTCAAACATTATTATTATTAAAATTTTCTAAAAAAAATAAAGAATAGCTAATTAGATAAATTATAATAAAATTAATATTTTATAAATATGACTGGTGTTATACAAATTAATTTTCTTATAATAAAGTTAAATATTATTATTACGTTTTACATACTTTAAGCTAATTATTAATAAAAAAGATTAAATTTTTATAATGAGCCATTACGTAGACAATTAATTTATATTCTAAATTTCATCCCATAATAGCTAATATTGGCATTTCCAATTTCGTAATTCATTGCTTTTAAATTTGATATACTATATTTAGTGATATAAATATTAAACAAATATAATTGTTACTAAAATAGCTATCAAATATTTATCAAAATTAATTTATAAATAAGTGATTTAGGCATAGCAAGTAGTTATTTTAATTTATTTTTTAAATCACTTTGACTCTAAATTTCATTATAAAAGTTCGACTAGCTTAGGGTTAACTAGTAAACCTTTTAGGAATCCCATATGATGCTCTAGTAGTGCTCCTTGACCAAATAGCTGACAAATTGGTTGAATTGTATTCGCTAGCGATTCCTTAAGGGTTTCTATGTCATATTCAGTTAAACTTGCTAATAAAATAGAATGGTTGCACACGACACCGATATGATAGCTTTGTTGATAGTTAAGCGGAGATGAGACACTCATTAGAGAAGGAATTACATCTTCTATTAGAGTTATCAATAAATTTGGATTATGGTCGCTAAGCACGTTTAGAGAAATAATAAATGATAGTATGTTAGCTGTTAATATAATGTGTTAGGAAGTATTTATATAAATTAGAAAATATATTGCTTACCATGGGTTAAATCATCTATATTACACTCGTTATTTAATAATAGTGCCTAATGAACAGTTAATATTATAAGTGGTATATAATATCAAAATAACTATACCTCTAGTAAACCACTTAAAAATTCGTTAAAATTAGTCAATTGAAATGTGTTTAATATTAAATCCAAGTTAAAGCCTTGAAATTGAATGAACTCCCAATCTTTCTCTAGCTCCTGAACTTTAAGTAAACCTGATGACTTCCAAGTTTTTAATACGCTCTTAAGGTAAAGAAGATTCTGCTTAGAGTTTTTGAATAGTTTAGGGTTTGATAGAGTTTGAGCTTTTGTTTCCAAGTTTCGTTTTAGTTGTAGAGTTGAGGGAAACTTATAAGTGAGTGTACTTAAAATAGGTAAATAGTTAGATAAAGCAAATTGCTTCAAGTAACTTGGAAATTTGTCATTTGATAATAATGAAGCAACCATTTTTATACAAAACTCGCTAGACTCTTGATGTTGATTCATTATTGCTATATTCAACAAGCTATGAATACTAACTGGTATTACAAAATGATATTCTGGCTCTATTAGCTTTACTAGTGCTTTTTCAAATCTTTCAAAGTTGGCTTTTTGATTTTGAACCTGATTTAAGATTGCTGATTTATATAGATTAGGAATTATTTGAGCTATATTTCCTGGTGACAGAATTCTATTATGTATATGATTAATAAATATATTTGTATATAATTAAAAATAAATTACTTAAACTGGTCGTGAGCCAAAAAAGATGTTAGAAATGACTCTATTACTGGAGGAGTAATATTAAATGACGGAATTTGGCTAGTTCCAACAGTTGACTCGTTAAAAGCAAAAGAGAGAGAAGAAACCATCATAAGATTAGGTTCTATGAGATCAATCAACTAGTTGAAATATTAATAAAGTGCTTTGTCATGTTAATTATAGAACTTACCTTATATCTATACGCACAGTATACAACTAAGCAAAATACGGAGCTATAAGCTTTGGAATAGCTATTAAAATCATCTAGTTTGAAGTTAATTAATTTAATTAATTTGTGTTAATTTGACAAACCTTTAGGGAAATTCATTATTGTTAGCTTATTTAGAATCTCTATTATACTTGGTAACCAGTTGGAAGGACTTTGAAATTGAGCAATAAGCTCCAAGTAATGAGGGTCAGTTAATAAGATTGAGCAAAAATTTCCTAATAAAATTGGATTTTGAGACATTTGTTGTATGAGCTAATAATAGTTAGTTTAATATTGATAAATTTATATTTGACTTACATTAGGTAATTGATTGGCTATTAAATATTGACAGCTTGGTATGTCAATAAATAGTCTGTTTAATTTGTTCAATTTATCCAAATCAAGAGATTTGACTAATTCGCTAATTACTTGGCTTTGATTCTATTAAAAATGAGCTTAAGTTAGTATATATGTGGGATTAATTATTAATGTTTTACATTTTGAGTTATTAAAGTTAAGTAAGATTTTAAAATTTGAGAATTTGGAATAAACTCCAATAACTCAGTGTTTAGTAATTGATGATTAATAATAGATTCCAGTATATTGCTCATTATAGGTGTTCTATTAATAATAAGTGTTAGTATTGCTATTTAACAGATGATTATTAAGTATAAAACAATACTTTATGTTATCTGTTGGTTTTTTAAAAGGGTTCAAACTATCGCAAGTATTTAATAAATCAGTTAAATGACAAATTTTTAATAAGCCATGGACTAGACTTGGTGCCTAATAAAATATAAGTTAATAATATATTAAAAATTAATTATATAAATTACTTCTGATCCTTCCAAATTCTCATTAATATTATTATCTAAAACCTTTCTCAATTGTAATTGATTAAAGATAAAGGGCGTCTAAATAACATTAGTTAAGTATTAATTTTATCCGAGCTTAATTTACTTTAGAAATAGTCATTAGCCACCAATATTCAGCTTCTAACTGTAATAGCTTTATTCTATTATTTAACTCATCCAAGTTACCACTACTATTGCTAGGAGTATTATTTTTTAACTTTAAATTAATTCGTAAATTATTTAAAGTATTTGCTAATATAAATAGGATAGAGTAGAGTAATTGATAATAAATTTCGCTTGGTTTATAATTCTATAAAATAATTAATATTAAAAATATTTGAAACTATTTATCTTTACTTTGACGTGTATTAACTTTTTCAAGTAATTTATATAGAAGAATTGGTTATACTTTGAGTCATTTAGCTTCTATATAATAATAATATTAGATAAAAGTTATATATACTAATAAAATT
>KQ964465.1:8134-18646 GCA_001566745.1 Conidiobolus coronatus NRRL 28638
ACGATGAAAACTCGGCTATAAAAATTAAAATTTTGAACTGAGCTCATACAAAATTTGGATCAAGTTAACTATAATCTTTCACATTATTAATGTGTATTAGACTACCTATTTTATCAGCTAATATGCTTAGTACAGCGTTCTAATATGTTATTATCAACTCTTCTCTTTTATTTGATAACTATTATGATAATAACAAGCTTATATTAAAATTAAAATTTTGAACAGAGCTCTTACAAAATTTGAGCTAAATTAACCAGAATCTCTCATATAAAATTCAACATTAAATTGATAATATTTTAGTTTTTAATAGCACAATGCGTAAAACACTAGTTATAATTAACTAAAAATCTGATTTTTAAAATTTTTATTATTATTAAGGTGTATTAAAATCTGATAGAAAAAAAAATAAGTATAACTCAACTAGAAAAGTGATAGTTGCATAAAAATGATACTATTAAGCAACGCAGGAAGATTCAAATTCTTGACTGTTATACTCGACATAAATTCATAAAGTTAGATACATTTGAGATTTATGACGCGTTAAGTAGACAAATATAATTAAAAATTTGTTGCGTTACATAATATATCAATGTAAATTCTAGAGTATAATATAATTATGTTTACTTTTTCGATAGTTTGAGAGCTTTGTGCTAATCATATCAAAATAAACATATGAATGAATGATAAAATATTATCTAGCTGTTTAAATTCTATTTTATATCAAATATTATAATATATAAGAAGTTTTATTTAATAAACAAATACGAAAACTAAATAAGAAAGTAAAAATTACAAATATATAATTAAGAACGGGAGTTGAGAAGTCTGGAATGCTCTCCAAGTAAACCGTTTGTACGATCAGAGCTATCTGGAGTCTCCTTAACAAGGATTCCAGATGAAATCAAAGCAACTAGTTGAACCATGGCTACAATAATTCCAGTGGTTGCAAATATGTAGGCAGAGTCATTGTAAGTTTCCAAAAGTGCGTCATAGCAAGGTTCATCATATCCGAATTTCTTGTTGATAGAACAGGTATCAGTAATACCATTTGGAACAGGGCGATCAAGGATTTTACGGAACCCACAGCACTCAAACTTGTGTTCAATCTTCTTAATTGATCTAGGGTGATTATCATAAGCATCTTGCCAGAACTTGTCCAAAGTGCTATCAACATTGTTAGAATAAACGTATCCCAAGATCAATACAACGAGCTGTGCAACAAACAATACCATGAGACCAGCCAAGTAAGAAGCCAGGACACGCTTGCTCTCTGTTCCAGCTCCAAAGCACCCTAGGAATGATACGAAAAAGATCATAACTCCTAAAAATCCTGTAAATAGGGGCAAAGTCCAATGATATCTAGCAACTCCATCTGTGACTGCTCCATATATTGCGACTCCAATAAGAGCTAAACCAGATAAGCTGGAGAGAAAGTTAACGATTACTAAAAATACTTTTAAGCTGCTATAGCCTTGAGATCCGTACTCAGTGTGTTGAGACATATTAATGAATTGTATAATGCTGAAAATTACATGCAATATCTCCATTATATACCTATCAAATCTGAATCATTTGATCATTTTTATGTCATCAAAGCCAAATTTGAAAATGACATAATTTTGACTTAATACAAAAAGTCAGAATTGAATCGAATGATCTAATAATTTATTTAACTAAATATACTTAATAATTAATTGAGCATAATTAGCATAATAAGGAAATGATGATGATTGAATATTCTAATAGCTTTAAATATATGTAGATTATTAAACCAAGTGCAGAAGTAATAGTCATTAACAATGCTAATAATATATATTATTACTAACTATGAAAAGGAACTATGTCATCTTAGAATAGTTTTATGCCTATTTTGATATGACTAACTTTTTACCTAATAATATTATCATGTTAGCATAAATATGATTTGATTAAATCACTAGTTAGCCTATATAATGGGAGTTTTAGAATACTATTAAATTAATGATTAGTTAAGCTTAATTAAGTTTATATGCGATTTGATCGTAATATTAATTAGATATTAATCTATCTTATTTATTATAAAAATTAGCTTAGTACATTAATAGCTATATATTTTCGATGTGGAAAATTATAATTAGAGGCATTAATAGCAAATTTTTGCTAAATTAAAGAATATACATAAAAAACATGAAAACACAGAATTTAAATTGAAACTTTACAATTATTAGCAAATTTAAATTTCAAGTTTCAAAACATGATATTGACTTCTGATCTTAACTAATTTTTGGAAAGTTAAAATCATGAGATATTCTAGTATATTTCTAATTTTCACTAATTTCTAAAATCAACTTAGCCAATTTAAAGCTATCAATTAAGACTATATTCATTATTAAAATTAAATATATTATTTCTATAAGTTATAACTTTTATCACCAAATAATATTAATTTAATTAAACTTTTCGTTACAATTTGACAAAATATGATATCATTCTTTTGTAATTTATAGGTCTACACTCTGCATAAAGCATTAACGCTACAGATTAGATGTAGTCGAAGTGAGGCTCTATTATTTTCTTGGATTTTAAAAAAGATATTCTGGATCACTAATCTATGATGATATTCACATAGTTTACGCTTCCCCTAGCTCAATAATATTAACATACTCTCATAGACTGTTAAGACTAAATTGAGGCAAATAACCGCCAAGTTTGAATTGTGTTTAAAGTTTAATTCAGATGATGCGGTTCCAATTCTAAACTGATTCATATAAATATAAGCTTAGGGAAGAACGTTTGATTGTTTTTATTTTAGTTCTACACCATGGCTATTGATTATGAAAAAATTGGTATGAGGACTTTGAAGATAGTTTCATTCCTCTTCCATAGTTTAACTACTGTAATTTAATACCAATATTATATTCAATTTATTAACAGTTTCTTAGTTAGCTGGTTTAATACTGATGGCTTTTGGTATATATGTGTTAGTCAATTCTCAAGCTCAGCTTTATGGTATTGGTATGCCAATAGCTTATATTGTTGGAGGATTTTTGGCTGTTATCAATTCTTTATATGGATTTTTCTCTTCGTCTAAGACTAGTGCAAAATTTCACAAAATAGTAATCAATTTAAACCTTTGTTTATTTACTCTAACGATGATGTTTAGTTTCTGATTCTATCCTTTATTATGGTTTTATATCTTTTAATTTTAGTTATTATCACATTTGTGGGAGATAGCAGAGTATATCATTTTATTATTAATTCAAGCATATTCTAACTAATATATTTAGACCGAATCTAATATCCAATCAGGATGGAATGATGCATACTCTAATAACCCTAGAACTCTGCAGTATATTCAGCAAAAAGTAAAATCAAACTTTAAACCTTTATATTTAGTTCTAATTTAAAATATAGTTCGAATGCTGTGGATTAACTGATGTTGAAGATAACGCTATTCCTAAGAGCTCTAAAGATGCTTGTTTAAAGAGCGAGCTCTTTGGATATAATCAGCCCTGCTTAGATTTGATCACAAAAGCAAGCCATATTTCATCCAGACTATTAGGATTAGAATCATTAGTAACATTGATTCTGTTTATAATTTCTTTGGGACTTGGATATATCTTATACAAGAAGTCTGTATAAGCTTTTTCTTTAATAAACTATCAAATTAAATCTATTTGATGTTAAATATATTATGAGCGGAGTTGAATACACAGTTTAGCATTATTTTATTAACTTATTTTTAACCACTATTTTTTTACTTTAAAATCTTTATTCACTCAGCTCACTTTAATATCACTAGAAAGTTATTGATATGAGAGATTCTGGCTAATTTAACTCAAATTTTATAAGAGCTCTATTCAAAATTTTAATTTTTATAACCGAGTTTTCATCGTGTATAGTTATTAAATAAATGAAATGAGTTGATAATACCATATTAAAATACTGTAATAAAAACATTAAATAATAAACGAGGTTGTTTAATACGCCTTAATCATATAATAATTAAAAAATTTGGATCAAATTTCCTAGATTTAAACAGAATCTCTCATATAATATTATAATTTAAAATGCGATTAACTATTTAAAGATTAAGCTTTAAAATGATGAATTAATCATAATATAATATACCTCAATTAAAATACAATTTAAATATATTCAGGAATATACAGAATTATAATATTTTTACTAAAAATGCGATCTTAACACATGTTTAATTTAATTTACTGTTTTAATAGAGTATTAATATTACTGCTTAAATATCCCATCATTTTAATTCCAAATCCATTAGTTTTTAATTGTTAATTTTGGCTTTAAACCTCTATTCAATATTTTATTAATATAAATTAAGTATTATGGACACTTCATCCATATGGGGAAATGATAACAAATCGTCTAATAACAAACCTTCTGACACAAACTATTCTTTAAACAATACTAAAGAATATTCTTCTCAAAATGAATGGGGAGATTTTTCTGATTATTCATTTAGCACTCCAAAAGAAAGTGCCAACACTCCCGACTTGGACTTTTTCCAATCTTCTTCTCAATATAATTTAAATTCTTCTATAAGCCATAACGAATGGTCTGACGTTAATTCTACTGATAAAGCTTTTGAAGATGTTACTTCAAATGTTTGGAGTAATCATACTACTCCTCCAGCTATAGACAAAGCTGAATTTGAATTTAAAGAATCGGTATATACTGATAATGAGCATAAAACAGATATAAAACCTATAGAAGCACAAAATGGCTTCGAGTCTCTGCCTCAGAGTAGCAGTCCTCAAAATATTCACGAAACTTCATTTCAAGAGCAAATTTCATTTCAAGAAAATAGCACTGATAAACCCATTTTAGCTCATACACCTAGTAATTTAGAAGCTATAGATACGAACTTTCAAATTGAAGACGAATTTGAAGACGAATTTTCAGACTTTACTAAACCACAATTAGATTTTATGCCTAATAAGTTTGATTCATTAGATTTCTACACTCAAAGTACACCACAATCAGAAAAAAGCCTAGAAAAATCTAATAGTCGTGAAAAAGATATAAATGAAGAAGAAGAATTTGACGAATTTCAAGATTTTACTAATGAAGAGTATAATTTACAAGCCGATTGGGATAGTCATGTACCTAGTATAAAACAGCCTAGTATTAAAAAATCTGCTAAAATTGATCTACTAAATCAATTAAATAGCATATCCAGTAATGATAATAGTAATACTGTAAGCTTATACTTGTTATAACTTTTTTATATATTAATATTTATTTTTGCTAGGTCTCTAAAAATACAATTACTTGCGTTGAAGAAGTTTACCCTCATCTAGATATTACAAAATACAATATTCAAAGCGTTAATTTTAGAGAATCTAACTCCCCAAAAGATCAAAACACCAGGTACCCTCTAAATTATTATAATAACAACATGAAAATATTAAACTTTTTGTTAGAAAACTTGTTGAGAAAATATCAGAACCAAAGTATAATGGTTCTATATTTAACTGGAATTCGTCTTCAATTAATAAGAAATATCTTTCTTCCTTTGGATTAACACCTATGATAATTGTAACTTAAATTTTTTTTATTTTCCAATATATTAACAAGCTTAATATTAGGAGCGAAGACAGAAACCCAACCCAACACAGCCTCATAAAGTTTGGGGATTTGGAAGTGCCCCATTGAACAGTAGGCATAGGAAAAGCCCATCTTCAAAAAATGATTTTCAATTTGAAGAAGCTAGTTTTATAAACCAACATCCTCCTATTCAACCAACTAAACCAAAATCCTCTATTCTGCAGATGGATAGTTTACTGAATGGTAACGTTATACTAATTCATTTCATCAACCTCTTTAATTAATACTTTCACTTTAGACTTCGAACCAGCAACTTTAACACAGTCCCCAGATAACTCATTATTTTCTACTTCTAATACATTAGAACCTATGAAACCACAATCTTCAACAAATAACAATACAAATACCATTCCAGCAATTAAAATCGCTAACAGCTCTAAACCTCAGTCAGACAACTTAATCCAAGGCTTTGATTTTTCACCTTCATCCTCACCAAAACAACTACTAACAAGCTTTCCACCACTAATTCCTCCTCCACCTTAGCATATTTAAACACAAGCTATTGCTTTATAAAATAAGAGTTATTTGTAATAAAAATCCAACTACTTGCTTTAAAACAGATCAAACTAGTCTGAATTATGAGAATCAAGATAGCGATGGCTAGATACAGATTTTCAACATTTTAGTCAAAAAAATTAAAATAATTGCAATGTCATGAACTAAAATATTGAAACAAGCTAAAGATCAGTTCCAAATTCAAATTAGCCTGTTTCAAAACTAAATGACGATTAAATTTGTAATGAGGTGTGGCTCAAATTTATGTATTTCTGATTCAAAATAAAAAACAGTTGGCTGCCCAATAGTTTATGGCATTTATAAATTGCGGTGGTTTAGTTATAAATTAACTACATGAACATTATTCTGAATGGTGTTGGAATTAGACTTGCATATCAAATTAATATCTCAACTAAGACTGATAATATATAAACCACTCCAGCTTTAAGCTACCTCCGAATTTTTTTGATAAAATGACTTTTAAAATTTACCACTACAATCATAAGAATAAATCTTCTGAATTCTTTAATTATTCTAAGGGTTTTTATAATATATTTTTCAAAGCTGTATACTGCTTTATCCATTTTGCTATATCATACTATGCTCTGGGATTTTTACACTGGTCGAATTCATTAAACTTGGTTTCTCAAGACCAGAAAGTAGGAACTGCTTTGATTGGACTTTTTTATTATTTAAGCTCACAAAGCTATATCAGTGCTTTATTAGAATGGATTTTTATATTTTCAGTGTTAAAAAACTTCCCTATTTATATACCAATGGCTCTCTTTAGTGTGTCCATAAATGAATCCTTGGAATATTATGCTTTCGATCAGCTGGTTGAAGCTGATGATACCGAACCTGTAAAAGATATGAACATAGACGAAGTGAACAATATTACTGTTGATTATGTGTCAGATGTAGATTCTGAAGCAACTTTAGGATCACCTAATCTCGAATTCGAAAGAATAAAAGAACTTCCGATTCCAGATAGCACGCCTAAAGTTGTTGAAGTGGTTAAAGTTTCTGTGATTGAGAGACAAAGATGGTACCCATTTAGCGGATGGTCTGGGAATATGTTTAATAAAGACCCACTCCCATTTTCTGTTAGTGAGCCCAATATTCTATCCCTTCCAAACATATCACCCACATTACTTAGCTTACCCAAGTCAAAGTTATCTGAGAAACACTCCAAATATCCTATTCAAATTACTTCGTATTGGCTTTGGGCTGCGTTGAATAATCCTCAGCTAATAAATAGCAACATTAAACCTCAGTTTGAAATTGAAGATGACTGGACATTCTATAAAGCAGGATGGAAGAACCCTCAAAAGTATTCTGATTTTGGTTGTGTAGTTAGAAGCCGAGTATGGTCTTGTAACCTAATCAGACTTGAAACTGAGGATTATTGCTATAAAATGGAGCATTGTACTCCTTTTGATAAAAATTTCCTAATAGAATAATAATAAAATTACCAGCAATGCTAATGCACTATATCATAGCAATTATTATATTTTAAATATTTTTCAATGTTAATTAATAGCATTTATCAGTCATTTATTTTTATTATTAGATATAAAGCTTAATTTATAGTTTTCAATAGTATTTTTAAAGTATAAATATTGTATTGGTATAGAAAAATTCAAGTATTATTTCAAGTTAAAATATTAAAAGCTGTTATATAATATGAAAACTATTTGGTTTTTATTGTTTTTTACAGTTTTATACCAGTGTCAGAGTACTTTTATATATAATCCATCTCCAATTCAAATGCACTGGTTTCAGCAGTCACTTGCCCATAAATCTGACAATAACCGTACTTTTAATCAGAAGTATTACATTAATCCAGAATACTATAATGATAATAGCAACATTTTTATTATATACGTTGGAGGAGAATCTCTTTTAAGTCCGTATCCGTCTATATTTGGATTTGTGAACGAAATAGCAAGGAATCTAAATGCTGTAATTTATAGCTTAGAGCATAGATATTATGGAGATAGTTTACCTTTTACTAATTTAAATAGAATTAATTTAACATATTTGACGTCAAACTATGCAATTAGCGATATTGCCAAGTTTATTAAGCATGTACCTAATCCAATTACCAGTAAACCCAATCCTCTGGGTTCCACTAAATGGATCTTAGTTGGAGGAAGTTATGCAGGAAACCTTGTTTCTTGGACAAAGCTCAAGTTTCCTAAACTTATCTGGGCTGGCTTGGCTTCTTCTGCTCCCATTAATATCAAAAGAGATTTTTATGAATATGATGAGGCTATCTCGAGTGCGTTAGGGTATAAATGCTCATTTATCTTGAGCCAAGTTAAAGATCACATTGATAAGATAATAACTCAATCAAATTACAGCTCAGTTTTCGATATTAAGTCGCTATTTACTTGCTCTGATATACAAAGCAATGAATTATTTTTATACACTATAGCTGATATTTTATCATATACTATTCAATACAGTGGCATATACGAGGGACCTAGATATCAGAAAATGTGTGTTAATCTATCTACTAAAGATTCAATTAATTCGCAATTAGAAGTATTTGCTGATTATATCAAACAGGTTCTTAGCCATATTAACAGCTCATGTTATAAATATTCTAGATTTGACGAACTTTCTAATTTTAACTCTATGCCAACAGATTCATATCGTCAGTGGATATATCAGAGTTGTAATGAATTTGGTTACTGGCAATCAGCGCCAACACAATCACTCTCTATTAGGTCAAAGTATCTTACGGTTGAATGGTTTGAGGAATACATGTGTGGTCCATCGTTTTTTGGAAGCAAAGTGGGCCCTCCCAAACACTTTTCATTTAGCTCAAGACTGTTTGACCAGCTTCCTGAAAGAATAATTTGGACTAATGGAGATTTGGACCCTTGGAGTAAACTTTCTGTTAGCACCGCAAATTCAATATCAAATCTCACTCCAGTATATTTAATCAAAGGTGGCAGTCACGTTACAGATTTGGGTATGCCTTTAACTTAATGATTCTTTTGGCTTGAAGATGGCTAGATTAGATATTTTAAAGCAGTTTTTATATTGGGCAAACAACTAATAGAGTAATAATTGGACTATTATCGCAATGATAATGCATAAACTTAAGCAATAACACTGTATTTTATGTATATTTTACACATTTGGTGGATAATAATAAATGTACTATTGTTTACTCTTTTTCTCCTATTAACAGTTCCCTAAACTGTTGAAATTTTTAAATATAAGCTTGATAGCAAGTTACTAATAATAAAAATAAATATACACAAAAAATTCCTTATATTCATACTATATATTAATCATAAGCTTAAGGATATGTATATAATTATGTTACAAATTCGATTATTTTTCAACTTAAATCTTTGACTGTTACCAACTTATAGATAATAAATTTTGTCCACAAATTTAAATTTCAGGTTATATACTGGTATATGTATAAATATACCATTTTAATAACATTTAAAGATGTTAAAGTATTATCAAAATAATGTAATCATATTTTTATACAACACAATCGGACCTAGATACCATAGATAAGACAATTTATCTTGCTATTTTCAAATTATTTCTTAAAATTGGGTATATTTAGAGTGGTTGAGCATGACATCATGATAAAAGGATGATGTACATCTTTTATAAAATGTGCTAGAATATTCTATAGCTTGCTTAACTAAGCATATTTTGATCAGTAGAAATTTATTTAATGTCTTCTAGATTGATTGCAAAAATATCATTAAAAACCTTGGCTTCTAACAGCTATTACCTTATTTATATTACGCAGTGATTTATTTAAACAGCTTGACTTTTGTTAAGCTGATTTTATTTGTGGATAAAGTTAATTTCTTAGCATTTTTTGACTATTGAATTTGATGATGTGTGACTTTCGAATCAGTTATTGTGGTTCAGCTGCAGTATATGGACAATATCTAGTTATTGGATAAAAATCGTATCAATTATATACTTGATCTCCTCTTGGCTGTTAATATACATTTAACCAATCAGTATTAATCATTTAAATTAATTATTAGTCATAAACTTAAAACCATTTGCATTTGCTATATAAATAAATCATTTTGAAAAAATTAGGTCCTATAAGCTCTTTAATAAATTTGTTAATAATATTAAAAAATACTATGTCAGCTCCTGATTCTCCATCAAAGTCAAAAAAGCTATTGACTCCAATTAAGAATATCTTTAATAGCATATCACAAAGTAATATATTCAATAAAACCTCCCCAAATCAACAAAAGCACGAAAGATTACCATCTCCTCCTCCAAATTCGAATCCTTTTGCTGACCCTGTTCCTTCTACTAATACCGATTCAAATCGCTCACCTAATAATGAAAATACCAATCAGCAAGACGAATTTAGCTACGAAGAGATGCTTTCTTATG
>KQ964465.1:19796-35626 GCA_001566745.1 Conidiobolus coronatus NRRL 28638
CTACATAAACGAGTATCTATATAATAAATATGAAACATAGCTAGTATCTTGCATTTTGATAAATTGAAGGTTTAAGTTGTAAAAAAGCAAATTTTTATTTTTACAAATACTAAAACATCTTTAATAAAATAATATATAACTATTGTAAAAATTTTGACAAATATAGCCACTGACTAATAACATTTATTATATACTCAAAACTATTGTATTAATTATTCTTCAAAGCCCAAGACTTTATTTAAGAAAATGGCCATATCAATAATTTCTTGGTTGCAACAGGAGTGACCCATTCCTTCGTATATTCTGTGCTCAACATTGTATCCCTGATCTTTCAATAATTGGATAGACATTTGGGAAAATCTAGGATTAACGACCTAATTTAAAAGTTAGAAAATTTATAAATGATTGATAATTATGTTACTTCATCAGAGTCACCATGGCCGAAGAAAATTGGTGTGTTTTTATTAGCATCAGTGGTTAGCTGAAAAGAATCTTGTTAGTAATATATTTATAATTGATATTAATTAATTAGTTACGCTAAAGAACTTATCATGGATAGGGAGATAGCCGCTTAAACCTAATACACCAGCCAATTTTTCTCTATATGTTAATCCGGTCAACAATGAAACAACACAACCTATTCATATTATAACTAATTGATTCAAATAAGTTGTTATAGAAATTAACTTACCTTGAGAGAAGCCACCAACGACAATTTTTTCAGGAGGAATTCCAGAGTCAATTTCCTGCTGGATAAGCTCTTTAACTGAGAAAAATATATTAATAAGGCGGATATTCGGCTTGAATTTTTTCAATTACCTTGACTAGCGGATTGAAGTAATCCAGCTTCATCTTGACGACTAAAATCGCCTAAAGAAATAATATCATACCTAAATAAAATAAATATGCTGAATATATAAAAAAGATAAAACACAATACCATGAAGGCATTTTTAAACCCATATTAAGAGTTACGGGTTGTTCAGGTCTACAGTAGAGAAATTAGCTGAATGTATAAAACTATAGTAAATAATAATTACGCGTGAGGGAAGATGAACTTTACATTAGGTAAATGTTGACGAAGTTGATCTCCAACTGGAGCCCTATGATAATATTAATAAATTTAAATAAAAGGAATAGCGAGAACTTACCAGCCTTCTCCAGAATCCCCTAAGCCATGAAGGAAAATAACTGTAGCTTGATGAGTTCTTACAGCTTGACGGATAACACTAGGCAAGAGAGGCATTGTAATATTAATAAATTTCATCCACAAATGAGACTGACTCATAATCATAGTTTGACCCAGTTTTAATATCGAGAAAATATTTAATTAATTTATGGGTATTTGAGAAAAATACAGAAAAGTACATTTATATTAGTAATATTTGTTAATGATTATAAATAAGAAAGTTAATAAATATATATTATGAAAAATATCCAACTTTGTTTGACTAAAGCAATAAGATCATAAAGTTCTTATATTAATAAATATCTTTTAATATGGAACTTATTAAACTAGTCATAAAAATGATTGATTGTTGATTTTAATCTTATCAGACCCATAAATAAAAATAAAAATAATTTTCTTCATTTGATAGCAGATATATGACATCATATATCTATATTGTAAACAGTATTAATTAACCAAGCTGTATTCAAAATTGTTCAACTTTTTAGTTAAAAAAATTAACATGGTTAAAGTAATATTTATTATTCTTGATAGAGTGTTTATTAATATTTCAATATAGATTGGAACTCATAACGGTACTTTTCATTGGTAATTTAATTACATATTTATCTTACAATTTATTTATTGTCTAAAATAGCGATGAAGCTTTAGCTGTTTATATTCTTAAACAACTTAAAGAATATAAGGATGCTGGTAAATTTACCAAAATTCAGTTTTTATCATATATTGATTCAATTTATAGAACTTATCAGAACTAGAGATCCTCAAGAATTGGAAAAATGCGATGTTGTTGTTGATGTAGGTGGTGTATACGATCATAATACTCATAGATATGATCATCACCAGGTATATATTAAATATTATAAATATTCACATGATCCTAATTTTTAATAGAGAGAATTCAATGAAACCTTCAGTGAAAAACACTATATCCGTTTAAGCAGTGCTGGTTTAATTTATAAGCACGTATTTCAATATAAATGTTATATAATAACTAACCTTAAAATTTAGGCATTTTGGTCCTCAACTTATTGCTAACAAGACTGGTTGGGAAATCACTGATCCTCGAGTTGATGTATTATATAATAAGGTTTATGTTGATTTCATCCAAGCTTTGGATGCTATCGATAACGGTGTTAGCAGATATGAAACTGAATTAAAGCCCAGATACACTGATCATACCAACTTAGCTTCTAGAGTAGGAAATCTGAACCCATGGTGGAATCAAACCGGTATTGATATGATGGAAAGATTTGTCAAGGCCTCAAATCTTGCTGGTGGAGAGCTTGACGATAGAATCGATTATTTGGCTCACTCTTGGATGCCTGCTCGCGAAGTTGTTGAAAGTGCTCTTAAAAAGAGACACGATGTTCACCCATCTGGTCAAATTCTTTATCTTGAGCAATTTTGTAACTGGAAAGATCATCTCCATACCTTAGAAGTTGAATTAGCTATTGATACTGAAATTTTATATGTTCTTTACAAAGACGAATCTGGAAAATTCCGTGTCCAAGCTGTTAGCATTGCACCCGACTCTTTCGTTTCAAGACTTCCACTTCCCGAAGTATGGAGAGGTATCAGAGACCAACAGCTCTCTGAGCTTTCAAAGATTCCTGGCTGTGTTTTCGTTCATGCTAGTGGTTTTATTGGAGGAAATGAATCTTATGAAGGCGCTCTTTCAATGGCCTCTCAATCAATTGCTGATACATACTCTTCCAAAAAAGCCTAAATTGGCTGAATAATTCTTTTTGTTAATTTAGCTATCTTTAATAATTAAAAATTAGTTAATTTTCTAAGACCATCGATTATAGATATTTTGTATAAAGCTAATATTGTTTTAATAAACTACGAGTTTATATACTACTTATTGCATTTTAGATATTAATATTCTATAATTTTATTTAATAATTTATTATGAACTTAATACTAGCGTTATTATTTTATATTATATGATATTGATCTATAGCAGTGATAGCCAATATACCAGCATTGATTAAATAATAATCATAATTCATCTTAATTTGCAAACAATATTTAATGTATAACATAAAAAATGCCTTAATTTGCATAACATCTGTGTTTTATACGAGAAAAATTTGCTGTTAATCTAGATATTTATAGCAAATAAGATAGCTGATATTTAGTTGACTGTATTGGATACTTTTAGAAATGTATAATTATTGCTAACTGTACATAATCAATTAAGCGATTATATATAATATTAATTAGCTAAATACAGTATTTATGTGGTTATAAAAGTATATAAATATTTAAGAATGTTAAATAGCACAAACCCTTACAATACAAGCTAATACACGTTATATGATTTTTAACATTTTTATATAAGTATAACAGCGAATTAAGGATCAATTTTAAAATTGGGCTAATTGAATGTTAAATTTTGCACAATCAACACTCACCCACTTCCTAAAAAATATTGATACATAAACAAACTTAACAATATTGTTAAACTGAATAAACATTCAATTGGGCGATAAAATACTAGTTTATTTTAGAAATAATTAGGACTGCTTAGCAGTTAAGGCAACAACGCTGAAATTAACTTGAGATGAATCTCTACTGATAAATTGCTTGATCACTTTTACGCTTGCTCTTAATAATTCATCACATTTTCCATGATTTACAGCCGACCTCTTTCTCCCATCCAATTCATAAATTTCGCCATCCTTTTCTACAAAGCATAAGAAATGAAGATCTAATATGGAATCTGGATCCATGCTCTATTGATTAAAGTTAGCTAAGACATTTAATTGATTTGATTAATATTACTTCAGTTTGGCCTTGCTGGGCGATATTGGAATGAATATGGGCTAATTCTGAATCTTCTCCTAATCTATTTCCTCTTTCCAAACTGTTTAAATCTTCACAATCCTTGATAAATTTATTTAAAATATCGCTCTCTAATAATTACAAAATCAGTATATTGGCCAAAATAATTGTATGATAATTACTTAATTCAAGAGTCTCTGAATTATTAATCAACCCATGAAGGAAAGCCACTGTACCACAAGCATTTCCAACTGTTTGTTTCATAAAAAATACTTTGGAATTATTCTCTGATTCTTTTCCTTCTAAGCTTTTATCCTCTTCAAGTCTAAATTTCTCATACTAATACAGATATAAGTAAGAATTGTTTTGATAAATAAATAAAATTACAGTTTTAGAAACTGGGAATAAAAATATAACTGCTTTCACGGGTTGAGGAATAAAATTCAATAAATCTTCTTCGAGTCCTTTAAGAAAAGTGAGTTAACAATATCAAGTTAAAGCATGAAAAATTACCCCAAACATCTACAAATTCAAACGATTCACTTCCTCCTAATTCTTTATAAAACTGAAATAATAAATATTAGCCGTATAGATCTTGTTTTAATTTAAAATTACTTGATTAAAAACCTATTGTATATAAGTATAAGACGCATGTAAAGTATTATTGAAATATACCTCAGGGTTTCCTTCTAATGGAGCCCATTTTATTTTTGACTTGCCACTATCACTCATTTTATTATTATAAACAATATTTTATAAACAGTCATGGATACTATTAATTATTCAATAATATAAACAAAAATTATGGGAAAGCTACGTCATTTAATTCTAATTATTAAAATTAGAATTATTTTATTGCATTGATTAAATTTATCAAACAAATAAGAAGTAGATAAATACGGTAAAGTAATTGTTTTGTTAATTTCGGAATATATTATATAATTACCACACTTTATATTATTACGATTGTTTAAAAGCAAACCAAAGATTAGGTCAATCTAGTAGAATTTAGCTATTTTACCAATTTAACATTAGCAATATTTAACTCAATTTTGTATGTTAAAGCATGTATTAGGGTAATAGAACTCAATATTAGTAAAATATGTTATTATAGGGAGTGTAAAGTTACAAGCTAAATGCTGAAACAAATGGTTACTTTCTTAGACGGTGGCTCAGGGATAGTAAAAGCTGTTATACACCACCTCACATATACTTAATATTACATCATAAATAAATCCAGTTTATTCTGTAACTCTTTGATTTGAATGGAACACAAAAACTAGGATTAATCTGTATATTTTTAGAAATGGTCAAATGCACTCAAATTAAACTTGTTCAAGAAAAATAAGCTGATTGGAAGTGTTATGTAGTAATGAGTAATAGTTGTTAGTTAATAAAGAACTGGTGAAAAGATCAAAGCTTATTATTATTGATTTAACAAATCTTTATTTCATATCATCGTTCAACAACAATAAAATTAATTAAGATAGTTTAATGATTTCATAAGTTAGGGAAAAATAGGAAAGGAGAGAAAGGTAAAAAGTTAAAGGGTTAGAATATTAATTGGAAAATAAAATAGTAAATGGATATGTGGAAGGATTAGCTCAATAATTTATAGATATCATTTTTTTTTGATTTTTTTTCTAATTTAAACGGGAGTAATAAAAATAAGAAAACAATTAGTAATGATAGTCACGTTGGACAGTATAAAGATGCGTTTGCGTTGTAACTATGTTGATAGATTAATTAGCCAAATAAATGAGAGATCCGCAAAGAGCAGGTCAAATAATTTGAGACTGGTAAAACTTATCCTATGCTTAGTGGATAGGGTTCAAAGTCCTGATTTTGGCGGGTGAAATCCTTTCACTTTTAGCACGTAACAATCTTAGTCTACTGCTTCCAAGCTTAAGTAGTGAGGGTTGGTGTGTGGAGGGAGATTCATTAGAGGGGTGGTGGTGTAATTTATTTGGCGTCAAAGCTTGTTGGCAGGAATTAGCATGTGCTTCAATTGACTGAAGACGAGTGAAAAGGTCTTGGTTGAAGTTGTTAAGTATATTGTTATCCAATACTCCTAAGGAAGCTCTAGTTTGTTGGTCTTGAACTCCTGATTCATATTTAGATTTGAAGTACTCAACATCAGCCTTCAAGTTAACATTTTCTTCTCTCAATTGTAAAACTTCGGTGAAAATAAGTTGAGAAGAGCTAACTTGTCCTTCTAATTGAGAGCAGCGTTGCATAGTTTGCATAAGATGCTGTTCTCTTTGAGCAAGGGTACAAGTAAGAGCTCTTTCATTTTCAGTTGCGTTGGTAGAGACTTGCTCTAAATCACGTACATACATGGTAAGAGAGTCTTTTTCTTTGGCAAGTTTTTGGTTAGCGTCTTGCAATTGAGTGACTTCTTGGTTGAAGCGGTTGCTATCCTGGACATATTTATTTTTAAGGTCTTGAAATTGAGATTGGACAAGTTCAAATTTGCGCAGAAGTTCAGTATATTGAGAACTAGTAGCATTGAGCTCCTGTTCTAATTCCTGTTCATAAATTCTAGCTTGTTCATTAGATTGTTCATATTCTTGTTGTAATTCGATTTGGGCAGCAAGGCGGGAGCGTGCCTCTTGCTTCCAATATTCGCACTCTTCTTGAATAGAAGAAAAGCTATAGATCAAAAGATTAATAAAAGAATAAGGAGAAAAGTCAATCAATCTACCTGCGAGGACATTCAGTTGATTGTATCATTTTTAAAAATAATTTACTCCAACGATTTCTGATGTGATATTCTAGTTTATATATAAAATTGGTAGGGATTGAGGTTGAATGGATTAATTGCGATTTTATGGGTTATATCTAATTAATGTGAGCCAAGTCAAAATTAAGCAATCTATAATGTGATAATGAAATAATTTGATTAAAAGTTAAAAAGTTGAAGCTATCGCCTATTTATACTAAAAATAATGACTAATAAATACACCAATTACTAGAAAGAGAAAAATGTCAGGGATTAATATATTCTGTGCTATGAAACACTTATGATAACTTTAAAGACCATAAGGGCAAAGTCAAACAACTTGATGTATAAGGTCCGCTCTATTGGCATTAACCAATCACCAACAATGTAAAATTTGCATACTTTCAAAACTATTGTCACGTCCCAATTGATTAAGGTTAACCCTTTGTATTTGGTAGTATTGATATCTGAAGATTATGACCCATTTAATAAAAGTAATTAAACTGTAATGACGCTATTTAGCTAGATAAAATCAGCTTAGAATCCCTTCCATGCCAGGGGAATAATATTTATTAACCATAACTGGATTAAAAATTTAGTTTGTCAATATTAAAGAACTCAATTAATTGTGTATAAAAAAGATAATAGTTTCGTATAAGAGCTGTGCTGTATAGATATTCTAAAGAGTATAGATGTTAAAACATTGTGCTAGATGTATAGCCAATCATTCATAAAGGGCTTAGCTTCACGAGTATAACAACATGCTATTATATAAAAATATCCTGCAATGTTTCTAATTTATCGTTAGTCTTGTCTTTGATTTGGATACATTTAATTTATATTTTAAACAAAAAATAATAAAAATAAAAACTTGTAAATACTTTATTAGGTTTATTATTAATATAAGGGGAATATTGGCAGAAGATCTACATGTTTATTGTTATAGTTATAAAATTAATGGTGTATTAGGATCAGAATGTGTAACAATAACTGAGTATTTAGCTACCCACTTATGCTACTAGAAGCATTATTTAAGACATAGCGGCATAATGTCACCGCAGCTTTGCTATAATTAGCGATATAAATGCTAAGAATTATCTAAGATCGGCAATTAAATCTTTGCAATAATTTTTATACAGATAGCTCGCGATAAAAGAATAAATGACGGTGAAAATTTTATTAACTCTACGCTGTGTTTTTTAAAGTTGAAATAAAAAATAATGCAAAAATAAGGATTGGGCTTATAGGATATTTATATTGCTTCTACACCATTTATTCTCTTGTCGCAAGCTGTCTGTATTGTTGATTAATATAGAATGGAAAATATTTATTCTCTAATCTAATATGCTATGCATATAAAATTAGCTTGCATTAAAATTGATTAAATAAAAAAAATTGTGTATGTTCATTTATAATTCAGATTTAGGATTGTTTTATAATATAAGTTAGATGTAATAAATGCTGTAATAAGCGCTATATTAGATATATTAAAATAGCAATATAAAGAGAAAAAGAGGATTGAAAAACATCTGAAATTTAAATGTCAAATAATTATATAATATATTCTCCTTCATATGAGCAAATAAACGATTCCATTTAAAATAACAATTGAATATCTGCGATATAATAAAATTTTAGAAGCAAATGAAAATACAGTTGTATTTTTTTATAGAATAATTTGAATTGAACTCAAAAATACTTGACACCTCCCTTGCATCCATAAATCTTAGCCCACGCTAATACCATGAAATATCTATTAAACTGAGAAGAATCAGGTTAAAATGACAAATAAAAATGATAAAAGCTTGTATAATATTCTTAAATATATAAGATTTTATAAAGATTATTGGTTGAAGGTTAAAGAAGAGTTGGAGTAATGTATATTAACTAAATAATATAAAAAAGTTATACTTTATTTTGGAATTGAAAATATTCAGATTTATGAGTAATTCTAGCTAATTCAACTGAAAATTGTATGAAATATATCCAAAATTTAAATTTTGATATAAACAAGTTATTTGCACTTATAGCGCTTATTTAAAGGAGATAAGTAGATAATATCATACGAGCATATATATAACCAAAATTAATTAGCTACAATAACTATCAATGTGTTTTATGGATATATAAATCAAAAGTATCATAAGTTTAGCCTATTAAAAATTTTGAACAAAATTTTATCAATTTAACTTGAATCTCTCATATTCAGTTTAAAATATCTTAATTTAAACTTTGAGCAATATATAGTACTATTCTCAGTAATAGAGACAACATGTATTTATATATTTTATGATGCTAAAATTAGTAATAGTAACCCATACTTTAAGTTAAATGAAAATATGACAGCTGACTAATTTTAAACCTTAATGACAAAGTTAATTTTTTAAATTTTTATATTAATTTTACTATATGGGTAATTTTTTTTCACTTGGAGAGATGTTCCTGGATTTTAAGTTCTGTTCTAAGCTATTCTTCATGGAACAAGCTCCCCATTCTCCCTAAAATCAAAAAAGAATCATACTTATAGTCTTTGCTTAAATCAAGTAACCTGATATATTCAACACTACTTAAAAATATCCATATATATTTACTTAAAGAGTAAAAAAAATAAAAGCAGTTAACAAAAACTTTCTTATTTTAATATTAAAATTATATAAAAATTATTATTTATGATGTCTTAGGACTTGTATAACCAATAATTTTAACTAAATTAATTTTGCTAATTTTAACCAGCTAAGCCACCAAGATTCGAAACAAAAACTATTAATCAAAAATCTCTTTACTTATTAAAAAGATATTTTATTAAAAAGAATATATAAGAGTTTGTCAAACAATATAAATCAAAATATCTAAAGAAAAATAACCTAGTTATATGCTATTTATAAGAAAGTATTCTAAAAATCAACAACACCACCCTTGAGTTAATGAACTATTAATTTAAGAGCTGTTGAAATTGATTTTTATTGCAATATTTTTCAGCTCGTTTCACTTGACAACTCAGCCACTAGTTTTTATATTGAAGGGTAAAGCTTCATTGTTTTCAGTTTTTTATTTCTTTTCCTTAAAGCTTATTCTGGAAATAAGCTTATCCAAATATGAAAAACTCAACTCAAAGGATATTTATCCTTGCTTTAATACAGTTGCTGTGCATACAAGCAAATACTCAATTGCAATCAAAAGAAGTAGAAAAGCTGGCTAATTCTATTGGTAGAATAGATAATTGCGAAGTCTGTACACTTAGCACCACGCTTGATCAGCCAAGATTACTAGTCTCTCGTGCTACTCCATATACATCTACTTCAGCTGATAATCAAGCTATTACCCTAGAGTTAACAAATGATCGCAAAAGTGATTTACGAGCTGTAATAGATCTGATTAAGGAAGCTTCAAAATCCTCAAGTCATCAAATTGCAGAGTTAATTGATTCTTTTATTAATAAGCATTATTCCAATGATTATGGTACATTTAGTCAACTAGTTCAAGATGTCGTTGATCAAATCCATAATATAGTAAAATCTACAAATTTTGATGCGAGTGATCATGTTTTCAAGAGTTTGATAACAAAGCATCTCAACGACCTTGAAATGGCTTATTTCAGAGAAAAACACGCTAAAGATTCTGTAGGAGTTTTTAAAGCATTTGAATTTTCTGATAACAAACAAGAAGACACCAAAAAATTGTATGAATCGCTCAAAAGTATAAATCCGTTTAATATTCAAGATGCAGTCAGCTTTATTTTGAATTTTATTAAGAAGCATTATTCATCTGAAAAAGGAAACAGTGGCGATATGGTATTGATTATCCATAGAATAGTATCACACGTTCAATCTAGTCAGTTTGAACCTGCAAATCCTGGTAACCAAGAGAAGATGAATGGCTGGTTTTTGCAATTAGAAAACGCGAAAAAAGATGCAGAAAATCAGCCAATTAAGTTTACTCCATACAAAATTCCTTCTGTATCAGATGATAGAGCATCAAGTCATGATAGTATTATCAAATCAGTTCCTAGCGTTAACTCTCAAAATCAGGTGGATTTTGTCGCCTTTATAGTAAAATATCTTAATGAACAATACAGTGGAGATAAAATGCCATTTGATATAAGATCTCACAATACAATTTTACAATTCATTGATTATGTTAGCTCTGAAAACTTTGAGCCTAACAGCGAAATTACAATCAACCAAATACGATTCTTTTTTGATCAGCTGGATCGTGTGTATGATGAGCTTAAGGATCCAAATGCTAAAAATAATGGATTTCCTGAACTAAAGTGGACTTCAAACAAAGAAGAAGATCGCAAAAAGCTGCTAGAAGCTTCAAAAACGATTAGCAATAGAAATAGAAAGACTGCATCTAATGCTTACTTTAGTTATATGGATACCTACTATACAAAAGAAGATAAAACCTTCGACTCTCAAATACAAAGAATTGTGATCTCTATTGTAAATATGATTAATAATCCCGAATTTAAAGGATCTGATGAGAAATGTATTAATAACATCGCACAAGAACTTGACCAATTGGATTATAAAGCTAGTCTCGTTGAGAAAGACTCGAAAAACAACAAATTTATTCGCCCCAATCTTTCTGGAGTTAAAGAAGATGATAAAGAAAAAATATTTCAAAGTATAAAGCTTATGAAGTCTAGTGATAAACAGCAAGTTAAAGACTTATTTTGGGACTTTATTCTCCTTTACTACGGCTATGCAGGAGGAGAGTTAAACAGCTCTTTAACTCCGATTGCAAGCGAAATATTCAAAACTATTGATTCGCCATATTTTAGACCACTCAAAACTGATACATTGAACAATCTGATCGATAAGTTGGATAAAAAGAAGGAGAGTATTGACAAGATGGACACTACTTCAAACACATATACCCCTCCAGAGCCAAGCGAAGATAAGTTTGCTTATATAGAAGAATTACTTGATTCGATGAAGCAAATAAATAACAAGAACCGTAATGATGTATATAGGACATTTAAACAATGCCTTCTCAAGTTCTATGGGAACCCCGATGGCACTTTGCCGAATTCTATAAAAAGCACTTCTAATGAAATACTGGATATGATTAAATCTAGCGATATGAATCCCAATGATCAGTATAATTTGGATAAGATAAAACAATTGTTTAGTTTATTAGACAAATCTATGAAATATGCCAATGGAAATCAAGCCCCGTCAGTTTATATCCAGCCAGAATTCACTAAAAATAAGGAAAGTGATACAGATAAACTGGTTGCTTCATTGAAAAACGTCAATCAAGCAAATGCTCAGCTAGTTTATGAATCTATCACTAACTTTATTGACTTATACTACCTAGATTCAAATGGGCAATATTCAATAAGTGTTGGTGATTATGTAGCAGAGCTAGTAAACTATATTCTTTCTCAAGACTTTGATCCATACTCCAATTATTCGCAAGAAGTAAGAAATAAAATAAATCGAATTGATGCTGCATTCCAAGAAACTCAAAAACAAGAGAAAAGTGACGGCTATCAAGCTCCTCCAATATCAAACAATCCTAAAGAAGATAAGAAGAAATTTATAGAGTCAATTGAAAATATAACTCCTTCAACAGTAGAGAGAGCGCTTATCTTCTTAGACAAATATTTTGAAAAAAATTATTCTGGGCCGAATATGTCAATTCACCCTAGTATACAAGCTAAAATCTCAGGTTTAAAGAATATTTTAACTGCTAGAGATTTTAATCCTAAAGATTCAATTACAAAGCTCAAGGTTGAAAACGCATTAAATGGCATTGAACGTATTTATCATAACTTGGAAAATCCCGCACCTACAGCATTCTCAAAAATAAAACTCGAAGGCGATAAAGAGAAAGACTTGAAAGAGGCTATTAAATTACTAGGGTCGATTACTAAAGAAAACCAGAAGGCAGCAGAGGAATTCTATGATAGGCTTTTGAGACAATACTTTGGCCTAGAATCTGGCGGATATGATACCAGAATATTTTCAAAAGTTTATGAAATTTTATCTTCTATTCGGTCCTTAAACTTTAAACAAAATAATACTGAGTCCATACAGAAAATTAGGGACCTTATTTTAAAACTTGACAAAACAGCTACTGAAAGTAAAGTTTCTCACGTAAATCCTGTGTACATCCCTCCAGATCTGACCGAAGTAAGGGAAGTTGATTGGAATAATTTCTTAGAATCACTCAAATATTTGAATAAGCATACGAAAGAAGGAGCCATAAAATATGGCAAAACTTTGTTAGATATGTATTATAGAAAATCTGATGGTAGTATGGATTTCAAATTTACTTCTCTTATATTTGATTTTCTTGAAAAACTCAGAAGCAAAGATTTTGATAAAGCTGGTGATATTGATATCGAAGACTTAAAACAAATGATTCTTGAAATGGACAAAATTCAAGCTGATATAACTGAAGGCAACGAGATTGATAACTTAAAATCTTATCTATTTACTGGTAGTAAGATTCGCGATTTTTCTTATTTCCTACGTATGATCCAGTATATCACCAAAGCCCATATTGAAGATGCTTCGACATTTTTACATAAATATATTTCTTATTATTATGGTAAAAAAGATGGAAGCCTTGATATAAGTATATATATCCAAGCTAGTAATATGCAGCAGTATTTGAAATCTAGCGAGTTTGATCCGAAAAAGAAAGCCACAGTTGCTAAATTTAGACAATTAAACACTGAACTAGAACAAGTATTCAGTAAAGCTCTTAACAATAGCAATATCTCTCCACCATTTTCACAGCCAATGCTTACTGGTAACTCAACTATAGATAGACACAACACTATCGATGCGTTATCATCAACAAATAGAGGAAATAGAATTGATGCTATTAATTTTATTCGTAAATTTTTACTAGCAGATTTTGGATCTAAAAACGGTGGGTTTGATGTAGAATATGTTACGATTGTATCTGAAATCAATAATTTACTTGATCAACCTTCTACCGATCTATCTGATTCTAAAACCCAAGTTAAACTGGATGGTCTATTTATTAAAATGGAAGAAGCCTCAAATTTGAAAGAAGAAAGAAATATAGCCACACACTATAAATCTCCTACTCTTACAAGTGACCACTCTACAAACATCATCGAAATCGGCAAATCCTTTGAAAACGCGTCTGATATTAACCAGGAAGAAATATCGAACTTTATTGTAGATTTTGTTAACCAGGCATTTTTTAGCATTGACGAAATTTTAGATCTCGAGATTCGTAGCTTAAAAAATCAACTGATATCTTTGATTAGACAAAGGAACTTTAGCTATAAAAATCAAGACCATGCTAATAGAGTAATTTATCAGTTGAATCAGATAAATAGAAAGTATCAAACACTTCAAAAAGCCCAAAATGCTGCTCCATACATTAGACCGACCTTTACAGATAACCGTCAAGAAAATAGAGCTCGTCTACTTGATTCATTTAAAGGCATTGAACAAAATTCAAAAAATAAGGACTCGATGATAAGAGCTGTTGAAGAGTTTATAAAGATTAGCTATGAGAAAGAAAACACTAGTCATGGTTTTATGATTGCTCCTAAAAAACAAGAAGTGCTAAGAGCTATTAAAAAAGACAGTTTTTATTTCACAGATATTAACGGCTGTATAGAGCTAAAAAGATTACTAAATGAATTAGAAGTAGCTTATAATACTTCTCAAACTTTGAGTATCTCAAAGCCATATTCTCCTCCCAAACTCACGAATAACAGCACTAAAGATTTTGATTCGATTATTAAGTCATTTGATCAAGTAACTAAAGACAATATACCAGAAGTTAAGTCTACTATATATGAAGCGATGAAGAAACACTTTGGAGATCCTCAAGGAGAGCTCAGTATTGAAATGAGTAGTATAGAGTCTAAAATATACAATCTTATTGGAACCCAAGGCATAAATTTGAAAGATCCTATAGTAATACAGAAAATATGGGGATATTTGAAAGATGCTGAAATGCTTAAAATTAAGGAAAACACCCCACAAGCTCCAAAAGACAAATTTACTCCACCGGGCTTTACTAACAATACAGAAAAAGACTTTGAAATACTTGTAGAAATATTGAAAAAGCAAGGTAATACTGGTGATATCGATGTTCAAAAATATACAGATAGCTTCCTAAAACATCATTACCAAACGAACAGTAACGGAAAATGGGAAGAAATCCTGCTTGTATTATATAATCAAGCCACTTCTTTAATTGCTTCAAAAAACTTTGACTTGAATAATAAGAAAATCTTCGACGAATTTAAGTACATTATAAGCAAACTTAATTATGAAACTGATAATATCCGCAACGCTCCTCCTCTACCAAAATCGTATGTTGCGCCTACGCTTACTGGTAAAAAAGCTGAAGACTTGGATAATTTGATAAATTCATTGAATCAAACAACTCAGTTTTCTCGCAATGATATAGTCGATGCATTTAAAAAATATATCAATGTTAATTATGAAAACGATAAGAACATTGTTGCGTTGGTATACGACAAAAAGACAGAGATCATTACTTTTATCTCTAGCCCAAAGAATAATTTACAATCTTATAGTGTTCAAAAAGCAATACGAAATGAATTCAAAACTTTGGATATTAAAATAAATGAATACTATAAGAACAAGCCTCCACCATACAAAGCACCTGATCTTACGGAAAATCCAAACAATGATTTGATAAATCTTATGATGTCATTTTCAAGAGTTACTAAGGATTCTGATACTGATGCTCAAAATGCAGTGGTTAATTATATGAACAAACATTTTGGAGGAGGCAAAGAATCTTATCCTTCAGAATTAAAAGGAATTGTCGATGGCATTACAAATATGATCACTAGTACTACTCCCAAATTCTCTTTCGCTGATGATAAAAACAAAGAACTTCTTCAAAATGCTTTATTTGAACTAAAAAATTTATACGCTAAAGTTGAAGCTTCTAAGCCTATTTGCAAAGACTTCGCTCCGCCTGTATTAGATTACGATAATAGAGACGATTCAACTAAGAAAATGGTACTCTCCTTAAATCAAGTAACACCATGCAATAAGTATCAAGCGCTAAAATTCTTCAGAACTGAATATTTGGAAAAATTCTATTATGAGAACGACAACAGTGTTAGTGAAACCTTTGCCAATTTAATCAG
>KQ964465.1:38851-53746 GCA_001566745.1 Conidiobolus coronatus NRRL 28638
TTATATTATAGAAATTATATTTAATCCCATAAATTAAGTTGTGAGCGATTGAATAAAATTAATTTATAAATGAGCTTGGGACCGTAAAAATTAAAAAATAATATTTAATAATGAATTATAATGTAAAATAATATATAATCAAAAATTAAAAATAATAATATTTAACTATATTTAGAAAAATAATCCACCAGTTAAAAGAACAACTTTTCAACAACATAAAGAAGAGATAGAAGCTAAAAAAAGAGTAATTTAATGCCTTTGTATAAACTATTATATTAATTTATAATATAGAGGGATAATGAGGAAATAGCCCAAGTTCTCGCTGATTTTGTAGCTGATTTTGGCGAAGAAGGCGAAAATTCTAATAATGAAGCTAAATTACCTCAAGTAAAAACATTTTTAAAATCTTCTACTAATCCACTCTCAAGTAATTTAACTCATATTATGCAAAACAAAAGATATTAACTTTATGTTTATAATAGATATTGAAAAGAAAAACACTCAATCTCAAGTTTATCAACCTAAAATATTTAATACAAAAGATTCTTCAATATTGGATAGCGCTAATAGTCCAGAATATGAACCTAATTTAATTCCTCAAACTAATGTAAATTAGATATTGATATAAATTCATTTTTCTTATACTAATTTTTAGATATCAAAGAAAAGAAAAAATTTAGATAGTTTTTTGGAAGAATTGAAAAAGTATACTTATAACTTGTTCACATACTTTTATTAACAATACTTTAATTATAGAGAACAGCACGAGAGAGAAATAAGATCCAAATTCCATCATAATACAACTAATGTACAATCATTAAACCCTTCAACTAGTAGTAGACAACCAAAATTATTTACTGATACGCCTCAATTTGATCAAAACTCTACCAATTTATTCGTTGGAAATATTTCTACTAAAGTTAATGAAACTAAATTAATGGAAATATTTGGCAAATTTGGCCCTATAGCAAGTGTAAAAATTATGTGGCCACGCACTCCTGAAGAAAGTCAACGTCGTAATAATTCTGGATTTGTTTGCTTTATGAAAAGGGACGACGCGTCTGAAGCGTTATCTAATTTAGATGGCACAGATTTAATGGGTTTAAATTTGAGAATTGGTTGGGGTAAATCTGTTCAACTTCCCTCTATACCTGTTTATGATCCTAATCACTCTAGAGCGCAACAACCACCAACTAGTTTGCCTTTTAATATAACTAAGCCTCTTGAAAAAAAGAATCATAATCAAATCATCATTCCATCAGATAGTCGACAATTAGAAGTTATTCATAAAACTATTGAGCGAGTGCTAGATTTAGGCAATTCTTTTGAACAACTGATAATGGAAAGAAACTCTAATGACCCAAACTTTGCCTTCTTAACAGATATTGACTCTCCAAACCATCTTTATTATAAATGGAAGCTACACTCGTTGCGCCAAGGAGATTCTATGGATGAGTGGAGAATTCAACCATTTCAACTATTTGAAAATGGGCCAGAATTTTTACCACCTCCAGTACCTATTCCAGAGTCCTGCATCGACGAATCGTCTGATTTGGATTCTGAAGGAAATGAACTTCCAGGAACCTCTAAAGGACTACTATTACCTAGAAAATCCAAAATACTCGATAAAATGCTAAATGAACTAACACTTGATAGGGATTCCATTGGCAATGTTATGGTATTTTTAGTTGATAACTGTGATGCTGCAGATGAAACCTGTACTGCTATTTGTGATTTATTAATATCAGAAAAAATTGATAATAATCATAAATTAGCCCTACTTTATGTCATTTCAGACACTTTATATAATATTTCCCTAGAAGTTTCTGGATCTTGGAAATTAAGAACTAAATTTGAGACACTATTACCTGTAATATTCATCCATTTTGGTTCCGTTCATAGAGGAATTCAATCTCTAGGTCGTTTAAAGGCCGAAGCTTTTAGAAAAAGGGTTATGACAGTTATTCCTGGATGGGAAAGGATGACCTTTTTTCCTCAACCTTATTTAGATCACTTATCAAATTTATTTCAATATGGTGAAGATTATGAACAAGTACTAAACCCTGATCAATCTACAATAAAGCAAACGGAGGCTGAATCAACTAATGCATCTAAAGCTGTAACTTCAGAAGAAATAGACGGTGAGCCACTTATTGGCAGCGATACTGAGAATGTAGATGGCGAAGAGTTTAAAGATGATGATGAAGAAATAGATGGGATTGCTTATAACTCGGATGACTAATTACAAATTATTAGAAAAAATAAAATAAATTAAATATAATTCGTTTAAATTTGATCAAACTATATCAATACTGTATCAATAAGTCTTACAATATATATCATTGAATATAATTATTTATATAAGTCATGAAATAAAAACTTGATAACGCCTTCTTGGCTCAGTTGGCAGAGCGTCCGCCTAGTAAGCGGAAGGTCACGTGTTCGATTCACGTAGAAGGCATTAGATTTTTAAAACTAATTTTTTATAGGCCAAATCAAAAATATTTTTGTTTTCTTATATGTTTTATGTGTATAAACAATCACTTTTATATAACTGCTGTAAATACTAATAACTCGCTTATACTATGGTTAAAATTTTGAACTGAGCTCATACGAAATTTGAATCATATTAACCATATCTACTCATATAATTTCATTTGCTACTCGAAACTTGTATATTTTATTATGATATTAATTATTTGTTTATTAAATTTAAATAGTAAGCACAATCTTCTTATTTAATTGTTGTTATCAAGGAACCATAATCTTAAGGATTTGACTCTATCATTAATATTATCAACAACAAAATTATTAGGCTGATTCTCGTAAGTAGTGTTTCCAAGCCACTTTCTCATTTCTCCTTTACAATCTAGTTCTGTGAAGAAGCGAATTTCAAAATCAGAAGGGTTAGAGAATTCCCAATGAGCTGAACTTGCTTCATTTTGATATTGTGCAGGCAAATTGGTACAGAACAAAGAGGGAGTAACGGGCATTTTTTCACCATAATGAAGGATATCCTTATAGAAATCAACTCTATAAGCTAGGGCAAACGCATCAGCATTAGCATTGACTGAAGCTGGTGAGGATTGAGAAGCTGATGAGACTAGGGAGAGGAATGTAAGATTAATTAAGTTGGATAATTGCATTATTAGAATAATAGTATTAAATAGCGAAGAGTAAAGAGTAAAGTTGGATAGTTCGCTTTATATATACAGAATCTTATCAAATCACATTTATGCAAACTATTTAACTTCCATTTTAATAGTTTAGTGGCAAATAAAAGAGGATCACAAAATCTATTAATTAATGTAGATAATCATAATCAACTTGGTTTAGATTAAAAAACAAGCTATTATTAGACAAATTAGCCAATAGTCATAAAAAGGGGGATTGTTTAACTTGATCTTTAAGCTTTATCTGTAATTTGAAGACGCCAAAATTAATTAATGTTACTTTATAAAGTATTAAACATATGTATTTAACATCTCACTATACCTATCATAAACTTGTAATTCTATTAATGCTTAGCTTCGGTTCTAGTTTAAACGTTTATTTCCAACTAAATATAAATTAACTATATCAATCAATAAAAGAACAATGAATAAACATTCGATCTACTAACCAAAATCAAATTGATAAGAATTAATTTCTCTAATAATAGACAATTGGCAGTGGAATACATAATTAAATGCAATCACCATTGAAAAAGGGGAAAAGATAGAGCCATATTAAAAGTTATTTATAGCAAATTGTACTCATTAATTTGGCTTAATTTTTATTCTCAATTAATAATTAAATGCTTTTTGTAATACAAAACTTTCAGGAAAAATTTTTGTTAGGCTAGAGTAAATCATTATTTTTGTTATAGATAATGGTTAAATTTAAATTTAGATATATTTGGGTAAATTGTTAATAAAATAGCATTATAGATTTATTATAATCATTATTTAAGCTTATGACTTTTATTATAATGTATAAACTGCTTAATTTAAAATATTATAATTAAACAGGCGAATGCAACCCCAATTTCGTATTAAATTCCAACTTACTCCTTTTTTGAAACTTGGTAAACTTTCTCCTATCAAACCATCTAATTAACTCTTGGAATGGAATAAATACCAGTGGACTAAGGAATCCGATTAAATAATAGTGTAGAGGAAGTGAACCAAAGATTTGCTCTATTGAGAATGGACTAAATATGAAGAAGATGAGGGTAAAACCGGATTGTAAAAGCCACATTAATAAGACGCTAATTATCCAAATGTAGTTTTGGAATGGATTATACTCCCAAATTGGCAATGTTCTACTCATAAAAGTAGAGGAGACTAGTGTTAAATGATACACAATAAACATTAATAAAATATTTTGACAATGTAAATGAGCCCACTGGTGATTCGTATTCCAATTACTCCAATCTCCATGCCTATGCCATTTACTATCATTATGCTTATCTCCACCATCACTCGTTACTTCCCAAATACTTTGCCAACTAACCCAAAACATTACAATCCAAATACCTACTAGGACTATCATTCTAAAAACTCCATATCTAAAAAATCTCCAAAAATCTTGTACATGATCAACATTTTTACTCACAAATGAAGTCATTGTATTTGGTTCATGAGGATTCCATAAAAATGTTGCTGAAATAAATGATAAGATTAACCAAGATAGCCAAAATATATGATAACCATAGAGGATAGGTGGTAATAATAAAGCTATTGAAACTATATATAACATACTTATTCCCAAACCACAAGCCAATAAAAAAGTTCCCCCTTGACGCGCAGCTGCCATTAATCTTCTAGCCTCTCTAATAATTTGAGTTAAAACGAAGAAACTAGTATCTCTATGGAAGAATAATCCACAAGGTAAACTTGTTAAAGTTGATCCAATAGATAATGTAGAATGTAGTTCTAATTGAGGATTCCTTTTTCTACTAGCAGGTGAAGTAGCAATATGTCTATTCAAAGGCTCTACAGCTATACCTAAATCAGCAGCTGCAAATGAAGGTGTATTTACATAATTAAGGGAATTTCCTATACAGCAAACTACTTCACCATATTCTTGATAAATTTTTATCATTTCAGTTACCGCTGAAGGGCTACATTCAGCGAATAATGAAACTTGAAGTGGAATATCATCTACATTCTCTAAATGATCCCTAATTTGTTCAATACCTCTAGGTAAATGAGCTTTAATGTAATGGTCTTCAAAATCCTCTTCCTCTTCGCTGCTCATTCTAATACAAGTATTCCAATCAGTTTCTAAACCTAAACGCTCGGCAAAAGCTTTACTCTCTTTTTCAGATCCAGGTGACAAATAAGCGAATCTAATACCCGCTAAACTTAAATCCTCAATAAAGTCACAAACATCATTTTTAGGTTGATGAGCCATTGTTGAAAGTGCAAGAAAAACTTGATCTTTAACGGAAGATCTATAAAAAACTTCTGGATTTTGCTCTGCTAATAATGGATCAATTTCTGCATCTTCTTCGGATGCACTAGGCTTATTTAAACTTAAATATCTAATCATTGGACTTTGATTTTGATCGCTGGTAGAAGTTGAAGGTAAAGTATCCAGAGGAGTATGAGGTATTACTGAAGCCTCGTCTAATCTAATAACCGATAAATCTTGACTATTTAAAAAAGTTAACCTTTCCCTATTAGCTACATTAATAGGACGATAAGAATAAGCTATAACTTGACTATCTTTTACAATTGCATTTTGGTAAAAATCGTGCAATTTAGCTTGACAAGCTCCTGATAATGGTCGTAAACTCATTCCATCCCAAAAATCAGGACATAAATCTAAGATTAATTCCGGATGACCTGAACTAAATAATTGGTAACTACTAGATTTTACTTCTTCATATAAATTAGAAGTAACAGTTGGCAATTCCATTTTGCATTTTTTAAACATAGGATCTTCAATTGCTGGATGATATGGTGCTGATAATACAATAGTTTTTTGATGACTAAATCCATCTACTATATCATCTTTAAACCCTATCTCTTTACCAAGTCTACATAAACAAGTTTGTCTAGCAGGACATAAATTACACTTAATTTGATTTAATGGATCAATTAAATGGGGTTCCCAGTCATTTTTACGAGTTTTTTCAGTTCTACAACGGGTTGAAAGTAGCAAATTGAATCCTAAAGGCTTTAATAGTTGCATGTACTTTTGCCAATCTGAATCCTCAAACTTTATACCATTTGGATAATAGTCAGAATCTTCTGATAAATCTAATAATACGGTATTTTCCTCATCATCCAAGAACATTAGTTCTTCAATTTGGGGAAATGGTGTAGCAATAGTCTCCTCCTTATCAATTACACAAATAGTAGTTATACTACCCAATGACTCGAATAGATTAGTAGACCTGGTAAGTGAAAAATTATGATCTTTTCTAGTTACAAGTGACCAAAACTTTGACAATACTTGTTTCATATTAATTTCAACATTTTTAACAGGTGAAGGTGCTTCAGTATCAAATTCATCAATATCCTCCTCATCCTCAAACTCCTCCTTATTCTTTTGTAAAGCTTCAAATAATACTAAAATATAAGCATTACAATAATTACGAACTAAAAACCATAAATTAGGAAAACTTAATGGAACCCAAGCCAAAAATGTATACGTTGGAACTTGAATCAATAGCTCAATCCAATGATTATTATGACCCCTAGGCAAATCAAATACAAAATAGATTAAACAACTAACTATTAAACTTAACAAGAATACCAAAATTCCTAATCTTCTAATAAACAAATGCTTAATTCTTTTCATTTGATTTTGAATAACACTAACTGGTCTCTCTTGAATAACTGTATCCTTTAAAGTTTGAGTTAATCTGGTTTCTAGCAATTTAAACTTGAAAGTATCCATTTCCTCTACTATTTGAGGTATACAGTCAAAGAATTGAGCTTTTAAAGTTTGACCCTTTCGTAAAACCAGTTTCTTATTCAATTCCAAACCATAATAATCAGCGTAAAATTCCATATCGACGAAAGACTTTGAACCTAATGGTAATTCGATTACATCGCCCATAACAGTTAAATGAATTGGTAGTGGATGTAGAAAACCATCTCTATAAACCTCTACAATACTCAAAGTTGGAAAAATTGGAACTTTAATCATTCTCATCGGTCTAACTCTATTATCTTCCAAAACCTTTAATATTAATTTTGCCCTTTCATATAACTCTCTAGCAAAGCGTTTTGATTCGTAAATGCTTATATAATAGGACCAAATTACTAAACTTGATAATAGAGCCAGTTCTACCAATATTCCTTTTGTACGGAATTGAATAACATGACTGTTTACAGTTTGGAGAATATAAGATATTACTAAGAGGAGCATCATAATTATTACTAGTAGAGTGTCTTTGCGTTTTAGGAATTCTATATGATCTAAATAATATTATTAATTTAGAATACAAAATTATATATATTAATATTATTTTACTTGAAGGAGTTTCGTCTTCCTCAGTAGGAGCAACAATTTGTTCAACTATTCTAATTAATATTCTAAACAACATAATAATTAGCAAACTTTATATTTTAGCTATTTATATTATTTTACCCATAAGCTTCGCTATCTTCCAACCCTAAATTTCCCTGACAACTTGACAAATTACTCTTAGTCAAATAAACAGGTAACTTATTCAAATTATCCTCAGATTTATTTAAATCAACCTCTAAAGTGGAAATGTCTTCGCTTAAGTTACGGGAGTGAGAGTGATTATTAGGCACTTGTGAAATATAACTATTTATTGAAGAACTTAAAGAGCTTTGCCTCTGATTTATTTGAGCTTTTACCCTATGAGGTATTGAACTCGTTGGAGTTGGTATTGGTGCGCTCATTATTAATTAGATAATAATGAACTACTGAGTACTATTAATTTATTTTGCAATTTTATTATTATTATTAATATTCTTTATTATTTAATTATTATTAAGATTCAACCAACATAATATTATTAAAAATATACTTTTAAAAACATCAAAATTAATTAAGAAAATTTTTTAGTGGGATTAGATCGAAAAACTTATTAAATTGTGAAATCATCCTAAACTTTTTTCACCTTTTGTGACTATTAAAACCTCACCGTGTTTGATAAGGTATAATCCATATTAGCATTAAATTTTACTAAACTATGCTTATTCTTATATCTCAATGTCAAGTCAATATATATTAATCATTTATTAAATAATACAGCTTTTTGAGATTTTAAAAAAATGAATAAATACTATGCTAAATTAAAAAACAATAACAATCAAGCTAAATTAAAAAATATAAATAGATAATAATAAATTCTAAATTATTTTCTTAATATTCTATTTCAATAATTTAATAATAGTGATGTTTTAATATTGATAAAAAAATTAGTTTTTAAACATTATACTAATTTTTATTAAAAATAATAGGTTATTTGATTAATCAATGTAAAATAATAGTTTAAATATAAAAGTATATATTATGTGAAAAAATAATATTATAATTAAATAATGCAAAATTAATTAGATTAATAAAGATATAAAGTAGAGAATGATATAAAATAATAATGAAAAAAAATAAGGAAAATATAAAAAAGAAATAAAGATATAAAACTATAATTGTGAATTATTAACTTTAAGAATATAGTTAGATAATATTATATTGTATACATGGATATTTAAGTCTAACAACGCCTTCTTGGCTCAGTTGGCAGAGCGTCCGCCTAGTAAGCGGAAGGTCACGTGTTCGATTCACGTAGAAGGCATAAAATATTTTTTTTATTTTAATAGTAATCTAAAAATATTTTGAGTTCAGTAGATGAAGGATATAAGGCTAATTCTATTTTATTGTATTAAATTATAATCTTTAGATGAATATTTTGATTTCTGAAGCTTAATACATTATACTATTTAGTTTTAGGTATAACATATGACTTTTATAATGTAATATATAACAAATTACGTTTATGTTATTAAACTCTCAATTAGTTAACAGAATTCTTTGTAACATAGCAAATTATTAATATTTAATTTTATTCACGCTCATTTCATCTTATCCCATTTTCTTTTATTTCTACTGATGCAAAAAGTGCTCCTATGCTATACAATAAAGATTCTTTACTAAATTCTAAATACACTATTAAGCAATTGACTCCATAATAACAATAATTACATTACTCCCACTCAAGTTAACTAACTTGCTCAAATTTATCCCATGAAATGCCGTAGCCAGCTTATATACCACAACTTTGAAAAACTGCAAAAAAAATTACCACTATTAAATCATAAAATATTATACAATAATCATATGAAAAAATGGATATTAACAACATAAATAATATTAAGTTGACTAAACTACAAATAATTTGCAATTTAACATAGGCTTGAAATTTATTATAAGAATTCAAGTTATTTAGAGCTCAATAGTGGATTTGTAGTAAACTAAAATATGTAAGGCATGTGATAATTAATATTGATAATAACTGGTGTATAAACTTTAATAATAAAAACTATATTATATTATTTAAGCTATGATATATACATAATATTGATATATGAATGATTTTAATTAGATCAAAATGCAAATCTAATTACAACTATCTGGCATTAGCATTATAGCAGTATTTTTATTTAGTTTTATATAAGTAGTAAAAGATTTATATGATTATATTAAACAAGTTCAAGTGATAAACTATATGTGCCTAATATTACTTATGAGCATTTTAATTTAGCGATTGACCTATACATCAATTATAAACTATTAAAAAAGACAGTATATAGATAATCAATTAGCAATTGTTATAGGTATTCAGTATAATACACTGCAAGTGTCTATAATTCTAAGATACGTAATCGATAATCATTTAAAAATATTATATATTATGTACAAACTTACATTGATAATATACAAAATAAAAAATAAGTAAACCCTTTAATATGTTGTTTTAGGTTCTTGATTTTTATAATTAACATTTTAAACAAAATAAAGATTTAGTTCTTGGTAGAGAAGATAGCTAATAAGCTGTTCCAAACGACCTTAGGGGATTGGGAAGCATCGACGGCGGTGTGAATACCCTTCTTCTTGTAGTATTCGACAACGGGGACGGTAGCTTTATGGTAGGATTCGAGACGCTTTTTAAGGGTTTCAGCGTTGTCATCAGAACGTTGAATGAGGGGTTCACCAGTTAAATCGTCCTTACCTTCAACCTTAGGGGGGTTGAATTCTTTATGATAACTACGTCCAGAGGCAGGGTGAATGAGACGACCGGTGATACGAGAAACGAGGAGAGAATCGTCAATAGCTAATTCAACGGCGTGATCAAGCTTTTGGCTCTTAGATTCTAACATATCATCTAACTTTTCAGCTTGAACGGTAGTACGGGGGAAACCGTCTAAAATGAAACTATATAACATAAATATAAATGCTATAGAAATAAATAAATAGTAGACTTACCCGTTCTTACATTCCTTGTTGTTTTCGATGTTGTCCTTGATGAGGTTGACCATAATTTCATCAGAAACTAAACCACCAGCATCCATGACCTTCTTGGCTTCCTTACCGACGGGAGTACCGGCAGCAACGGCAGCACGTAACATATCACCAGTAGCCAAGTGACAGACACAGAACTTTTCCTTGATAGCGGGGGCTTGAGTACCCTTACCTAAATTTGATTAATCACGGCAAACTTTAAGCTAATAATTATTATTACCAGCACCAGGAGGGCCCATGATGACCATTCTCAAGGTATCTTGTTTAGCGTCTGAAGCGGACATTTTGTTATATATAATTTATTTGGGTTTACTTTAAAAAATTTCAACTTAAGCTGTTTTATGATCACTTGCTTTACACTTATATTTTCAACTCTGTCACAGTTTAACTGATTAATTTAATGGGATTTAAATTTCCACAATCACTCTCAATTGTAACTTATAAAAATTTATATCCATCAACCAATCAAAAAAATGACATCATTCCCGAATAATTTATTGCCAGTATACCCGAAAGTTTATACTTTTTACCATCAAAAAGACGGTAATTTGAAAAAGTATTAGCAATAATCCGAGAGTCTATAAGAGAAAAGTAATTCCAAGCTTTTCATTGCTAGCAATATACACTATAGTTGTAGCGATATTCATTTTTAATCTTGACAACTTTAAAATTAATTAAGGATAAGCAGATGATTGAAAGCATATGATCAAATTCAAACCACAGCTAAAGAAAAGTAAAAAACAAATAAATTATATAGCTATCTAACTAATATATACTATACCACACGATAGAAAAAATAATATTTACTAAGTAGAAAAATCCAACCTATAACCAATAAATTACTATCAACATCGAAATCTCTCAAAAATAACAAAAACTTTTTAATATCAATTATATTAATCCATGATTAATATCTATTATCTATAAATTATCCCTAATCTAAATTGATATCTAATTAATTAGTAACAATAGTTCAACATATTATTTTTTGTTAAAGTATTATTTTATTATTATTATTTACAAGCTATTAATATTAATACATCAGTATAATATATACTGATATTAAATATACTAGACATATAATTTTTAATTTCGATTTGTTAAACACGTCAAAATATACAAATAGTGAAATGATTAAGTGAATAATTGACGAGTTAAACCAATGGCTTATGATCAAATATTTAGCAAGTGACTTGATAGTTAACATGCTAAATTAGATTTATGGTTTTATATACTGATCTAACATAAATATTAGTCAATTATTTGGATAAGGATTACATAGCTCTCCACACAAATATTATATGGTATTGCTACTGTTAATATAACCTTAAAGCCAAAAGCTTTTATATTATGATAAACATAGCCATATAGCCACTATTACCCCATTTATAAAATTTTAATACCCAAATGAGCTTAACTTATCAACTTACTGAATCACCGTTATTTATATTTGATTTAATACAATAATTTCTAACTTTAATCTTAAAAACTTTTGTAAATGAGATAGCTATTCTTGAAAAAATACAATACCAAATTATAGAATCTGATTTATTAAAAATGATATCTTTTTATACAACTTATATTCCATTAATCTATCAAAAGTTATCAATCATTAAATCAGAATTAATTTCAATATTTTAAAATTAAAATTACCTTTAATAGAAGAATCAATAGAAAATTAATATTATATTAAATAGTTAATATATTTCTATAGAATTACCTCTTATCATCTCAACCTAATCATTTTTATTTCAAATAAATTTCTATTTAATTTCTGTTTAATTTTCGGGTGAGAAAATATCCATTAATTGTTATTATACTGATAATTAGATAAATCCATTGCTATTGTTTATTTTTTTTTGAATATATAATAAGCATATAGTGTAGTATAAGCTACTTTTAATTGTCGTATAGCTAGCTAATATTTATTTAAGATAAAGTTGCTAATATAACAATTGAAATGACAGTAAGCTGAATTTATATTGACTGGGGGTTAAAAAGATCTGATAATACATTTTTACTCAAAAAAAACTTTAAGTATCTTTGGCAGTTTATTATGACTATTTTCAATATTTAATAATGTATCATGAGTTTAATAGACTATAAGCATAGTTATAGTATTAAATTACTTAAAACATAGCGTTAGAGAGATATTTTTATAATGCTGATATATATGACGTAGATGCATTGATCTCAATATCAGAGCAAAATCAATGATCTTTGTTGGAGAAAATAAGTTTAATAAAGTAAACTTCAGCATTAAATTCTTTACTATTTATATATCTATTAAATATTTCATTTACATACAATATCAGATCTAATACCAGGATTAATATAAGGTGAAAATAATAATTATTTTTTACAACTTTAAATCAGATAAGAAAAAGTTTGCAAAAAGTGGAATTATCGAACATGATTGAACGAACTTAACATTATATCACGTGATTCAATATATTTTTTCTTTTTTGTTTGAAATAATTTAAAATAGCTGTTGAGTATAAGTATGAGCTTTGTTGTTCTTTTGAACTTGTAAAAACATTCAATTTTAATAACACAAAAATAATGAGTTTCTTAAAATCTTCCCTTTTACGCTCTGCTAACCTCGGTTTAAAGAATTCCTTTGTAAATTATTATATATTTTTAGATTTAAAACTTTATTTTAATCAATTTGCTTTTTCGTATAGGCTAAGGCTTACTCTTCCACCGCTGCCAACATCACTGGAAAGTACACTCCTAACAAGGATGCCAGTGTAAGATAATATGGGAACTTTTTTATCTAAAGTATTAATAAGTTTATTATAGGGCAACTTCGTTGTTACCATGATTCCTGGTGATGGTATTGGTCCCGAAATTTCCAAATCTGTTCAACGTATCTACTCCGCTGCTGGAGTCCCCATTTCTTGGGAAGAAGTTGATGTCACCCCCGTTTTACGTGATGGTAAAACCGTCATTCCCGATGCCGCTCTTCACTCCATTAAGAAGAACACTATTGCCTTAAAGGGTAAGTCAAATTTGTATATTTTAACTAATCAGCTGATCTAAATAATTTTATAGGTCCTTTAGCTACCCCCGTTGGTAAGGGTCACGTTTCCTTAAACTTAACTTTAAGAAGGTGATTATAATTATATTATTTATTAACAAAATTTGGCTAATCTGGCTTTAAATTACAGAACTTTCGATTTATATGCTAACGTTCGTCCCTGTAAGAGCGTCATTGGTTATAAGACTCCTTATGACAATGTTAACACTGTTTTAATTCGTGAAAACACTGAAGGTGAATACTCTGGTATTGAACACGAAGTTGTTAGCGGTGTTGTCCAATCCATCAAACTTATCACTCGTGAAGCTTCCGAACGTGTTGCTCGTTACGCTTTCCAATATGCCCAAGATACTGGCCGTAACCACGTTACCGTTGTCCACAAGGCTAACATTATGCGTCTTGCTGATGGTTTATTCCTTCAAGTTGCCCGTGAAGTTGCTAAGGAATACCCCCGTGTCAACTTTGACGAAGTTCTCCTCGATCGTGCCTGTCTCCACATCGTTCAAGATCCCCACTTATATGGTGACCGTGTTATGGTTATGCCTAACTTATATGGTGATATTTTATCTGATATGTGCGCCGGTCTCATTGGTGGTCTTGGTCTTACTCCCTCTGGTAACATTGGTAAGCAAGCCTCCATCTTCGAATCTGTCCACGGTACTGCTCCCGATATAGCTGGTCAAGATAAGGCTAACCCCACTGCCCTCTTATTAAGTTCTTGTATGATGTTACGTCATATGGGTCTCGTCAATGCTTCCGAAACTATTGAAAAGGCTGTCTTAAAGACTATTGCTGATGGTGAATACTTAACTGGTGATTTAGGAGGCCGTGCTACCAACACTCAATTCACTGATGCCATTATCAAGAACTTGAACCAATAATCTATTATAGAACAGATGCCAATTAAATACTTATTTAGTAATGATTTTTTAACTATAGCTTATTAGAACGATTATTTTGGTAATATCCATCAGTAATAATACATGTTTTCAACTTTGAAAACTTAAAATATTACTATTTTGTACTAGTTTATAAGTATCTATTTATTGATTAACAATGTGATTTTATTGTTAATCTTTAATTGGTTTATACAATCTGATCATCAGCATTAATATATCAACCTACGTAATCTATTAGTGAGCATATTTATCTATTAATATTAGATTTATTATTCAGGATATTTTCCATTATTTGTTCTATCTATTCTCAAATCATACTAGATAGCTTTTAAATAACCAAAACTGCAAGCTGACTATTTATAAATAATGCCTAATATTCAGCATATATTTAAAATAGTGAATGTTGATATCAGAATTTGATTTTTATATATAGTAAAAAGTAGTCTATAATATGCGCTATTTTTT
>KQ964465.1:96526-119278 GCA_001566745.1 Conidiobolus coronatus NRRL 28638
AAATTTTCTACAAATAATATAGTTTTAAAATGGTTGTAAATTTTATTATTATTTTTGAGAGTTTTAATTAGTCAAAATTATTAAATATCTTCAATGTCACTAATCTTGAACTGATTTAAACTATCGCCATCGCTTTCACTCTCGATATTCAAAAGTGAATTGTTAAGTACTACTAAACTAGTCTTTCTACTTCCATTTCCTTGTTCGCTAGAGCTTTGTGGTTCAAATACTTTATCTCTATCTAATTCCCCTGAACTTTGTTGAGAATTTTTTTTGGCTGATAATTGAATGAAGAAGTTTCTTATAATACTTTTACCAGCTTGTAAATTACGAAGTCTGATCCTTTCATTCTTTAAATGAGCTTGATCAGTTGATTGTCCCATTGGGAAATGAATGGCAGGACAGTTGAAGAAATCTTCTAACCAAGGTACGGTAGGGATAGATCCACCCTCTCGAATTAACAGCGGTGATTTACCCCATTCCTATAGAAATAGAGATTAATATTAGCTATAAAATAATTTATAAATTTAGCTTACTTTAGTTATACAATCAGTTAGCAAGTCATAATATTCATTATCAGGATTTGCTATCCACCAATTCGCTGTTTGGTGAATTTCAACATTAACCTTGTTATCGCTCTTTAACTCGTCAAATAATGAAGTTACATGATTAATAAATTGTTGAGTTATATCTTCTAATTTTTGATCTGGTACAATTCTCATACTAATATCAGCTTTACAGAATGAACTGATTACTGATGAGTGATCAGAAGGGCCACTGGATACTATTCTATGTAAGGTAAGTGTTGGGAATCGCCATTGTGATTGTAGCTTGGATTTTATGGCTTCGGATTGTTTAGAGCTAGTTAATTGGGTTAATGTTTATAATCAATTGGCTATATTAGTTGAAGCTTACTTAATAACGCTAGCTAAATTATTATAATAACTATCTTCTCTGTCTGATACAGGTCTAACATTATCATAAAATCCTAATAATCATAAATAAATATAAAAGTTAAATTAAATAAACCAAATTAATTACCTGGGATATTAACTTTATGATCTTCTGTAACTAATTTAGAAATTACTCTAGTTAAATCTATCAAAGGTTCACCAATAACACCTCCATAAAATCCAGAATGAGCATCCGGTCTAGTATTTGATACTTGAATAGATGCGCTAATTTTACCCCTTAAGCCATATGTAACACATGGTATATCCTCTCCAATCCAATATGAGTTACTATTGACTTTAATTAATATTTATATTAATCGATTTAAATTAAATTACCTTAATAAAATTACATCGGGCTTTCCAATCCAATTTTTATGCTTTCTAACAGCTTCATAAAATCCAATAGAACCTGATTCTTCCTCCCCTTCAATTACTAAAGTAATATCAACATCCAAGTCCTTAGCTTGATAAAGTTCTGCTATAGCAAATATTGTAGCTAAAATAGGACCCTTATTATCGGTTACACCTCTTCCGTATAAGTAACCATTGGCTCCTGTTACCTTGAAGGGGTTGTAATTCCATTGAGATTCATCTACTGGGATAACATCATAATGACCGTAAAATAGGACATGAGGAGTTTTTGATTCCAAGTTTGATTTACTAGCGTCTGAAGATGTGTTCAATTTACTAGATTGACTAGAAGTTTTAGGAGTATTATAAGCTGAGCTAAACCCAGGTTTTTTCTTATTAGCTTTAAATTTAGCTAAAACTAGAGGGTTTCTAGACTCTGCACCATGAACTAATTTAGATTCAGCCCCAAGTGTTAAAAATAAATTTTTTAAAAATCTCGCTCCTCTCATACAATCTTGTTGAAATTTGGGGTTGCCAGAAATTGTTGGAATAGAAACAAATTTGTTTAATAGCTTAATAAATCCATCTAAACCACCAATTATTAATACATATTAAATAAAAATAGATAATTTTGTTACTGTTATTATTTTGTCCTATACAATCTATATCTTCACTAGCTATATAACTCAAAGATATAGAATTTGGTCTAGTTGGTTGAACCCACCATAGCTGGAAAAATAAGTTAGTAAAACATTTATATAAATTAACTTTTGTTTACTTTTAACATATGATCAGATCCACCTGATAATAGTAAACCTTGATCATTAACAGCTAACGCTAAAATCATACCATCGTGAGCTAATTTATTTTCAATCACGTCTAAATTAGCATTCCATCTCTATTGCAAAAAGTTAATTTAAATTAATAATTTGCTATTATTTTATATTTACTTTAATAGCACCATCAGCACTAGCAGAAAATAACTCATCTCTATACAAGCATAAACTCAATACATCATCCTATAGATCATAAATAAAAAATAAAACAAATATTTAGTTAATTTACCTTATGACCTATTAAAGTTCTAAATTTACTAAAAGTATCCAAATCAAATACTAATATATTTCCTCCTTGACTACCACAAATTAAATAATCTTCTCGAATTACAAGGGAGTAAATATTGTTGATTTTTTCATTTTGTAAGGTTGAGAAGTGCATTAAATGTTTGGTTTGTGGACAAATTTTCCATATCTATCAAATTAGCTATTAGTATTGTTTAATGTTATATTGGAATTTTGGATTACTTTAATATCACCATCTCCAGATCCTAATTAATTAAATTAAATATTAATTACTGTCTTCTTAATATAGAGTAATAGATTTACCTGAAAATAAATATTCATTTTCTGGATCCTCCGGAATGCTACCAATAGTCAATGAATAAATATACCCATAATGACAATGTGGATAAATCCATTCAGCTGGAATAACGAATTCCGGTATAACTTTAGAATTTTCAGGATCAACTTTATCCAATTGCATATTCTTTTCTAATTGAATTTCACCTCCTTTAATTTTATCCTTTAATTTAGACTTTGTACTCCCTTTGATATTGCATTGATTAAAGAAGTAATCAGCTACATCAAAGCCTTCAGATTCGTTGGTTTGCCCCTTTAACCTTGGATTAGGTACTAATTTCTTTTTTATGTGAGGACTTTGAATTTGTAAATATTCTTCTAAGTTAAATTTCTAATATTTAAATTAATAAGTTAAATAGAGATAACCACATGGTATTGATTACTTGAATACTAGTATTTTGACAACCAATATAAATAGTGTTATCTACGGGACTACTAACAATGGATAATATATCTCCTACATTGGTTCTAGTATGAATTATATAAAGTGGCTGTAAGCTTCTTGTACACCAAACCTAAAACAGCGTTATAGTCTTGAATACTTATTTAAATAAGTTAAAGTTTAAACTTACTCTAACTGTATCATCGCCTAAAATTAAAAGATTAGTAAATTTATATCGATAATGTTTAAATTTAACTTACTAGACCCAGAGTACAACTTTTGTCCATCTTTAGACAAAGTCAAGCATAAAACAGCACTAGTATGTCCCAATAAAGTTCCTAATTTTAATAAAGTTTTATTATCCCAAACCTAAACAATTTATTAATATCAATAAAAATTAGTTTTGCGGGGAACTTACTTGAATAGCACCAGATTGACAACCAACAAAAATTCTATCATTTACTGTTGAACAACTTAATATAGAGTCTTTATCGTGGTAAAGAGTTTGGAATATATTAAGGGCGTCAGGGTTGTTGAATTGAATTGATTCAGAGCTTGAATTTAATAAGTCTAGAGTACTGTCATCTATATTTATATTATTATCATTAGACATTGTTTTTATTATATTAAGTAAAGAAGAAAAAAGTTTAATTACGCATTTAATCAGTATATATAATTGATAGTGTATTTATACTATAATAAATAAAATCTCAATATTAATTAAAGTCACTAGCTTTATTTTTTTGTGCTTTGTTTTTAATTAGTAATATTTAAGAATAATTTCGTGATCACTTGATTTAAACCCTTTTTATACTCCAAAAAATTATTTGGACTTAAATTGTACATTATATCATTTTAATATTGGACGATTTAATAGGCCAATATATGTGAAAATTCTATATTTACTTTTTGTGATTAAATTTTGCTAATGTTCTTGCAGTTGTATATAGATTACAGTCTATAAAAAACCTTCTATTTAACAAGCATCTAGACTACAAGCCTTTATCGTCAATAAACCATATTAGGAGAGTTTGAAAAATCTAAAAACTCATGGCTGATTTGAAGACGATTAAAGTGTAACCTCCTTGTGTATAGTTTCCAAAATAGAACTAAGTGGTCCCATTCTACCAAATTCGTGCTTTATAAGAATTATTATTAATTAGGTAACTTCAACCAGCTAATTAAAGAAAGTATTTTATTAGCGCAAAACAAATCTGATAAATTAATTGATTAGATATAGATTAATTTATTAAATTTATTAGGAATATTATGTTTTTAAATCAACTACATGGTCTTTGTTTTGATAACAACACACAATTTCACATTGCAGCTTAAGTTATATAAAAAGATTTCTATTTATAATTTGAAAATGTGAAATAAAAAGTAAAAACAAGAGCAACAATTACAAAATTCGATTAACGCAAAATGCAGCATATATGATTTATATATATTAATCCTATAACATGGAAAGAGTACAGTGATTCCCCTTTACTCTTTAGATTACAAGGAGGGGTCTGGGATCAGATCCATATCAAAGTTAGAAGTTGGCGACCGTTCTTCAGAATCCTCCCTAGTTACATACCGCCGAATTACTCGGTTTTCCTCAACATAGTTATCTTTACTCGATTCATAACGACTTTCAGATTGAAAATGCTGAAGTGCTGTTCTAGCACGGTCCTTGACATCTAGATTATCATCATTAACGAGTCTTTTTAACGTGTCTTCAAATCCAAGCGCTCTTAAATCTTTGATTCTAATGAAACAACCTAGTTAATAGAATTAATACTGTAAATAAACTTATTTTTTTATAAAAACTTACTTGTTTGGTTATCTTCTATCCATGTAAGATTAATAATACACCAAGCAGTAGCAACTCTAACTTGAGGGTGAGGATAGTTCATTAAATTGTGTATCTTATTTAAAAGTTCAGGTGATGCCATAATTAAGGATTTATGCTTGGTATTTCCAGTAGCAATATTTACAATTACATAGAGAGCCTGAATTATAGACTCTGTATGTGGAGTTTGCAGCTGTTGGAAAATAAGTTGCAGAAGCTCGCCTTCGCCAATTCCTTTAAATACTAAATCAATATCAGCCTCTTTTCCGCAACTTAAATTTCTTAAAAATGCAAGTGCCTGTTCTTGAATTCTAGGATTTGGATCTACAAGCAACCCCATGATCTTCTGCCATCCCAATTGCTCCATTACCATAGATTTAATATGTGAATCTGCTTGGAAAAGAAGGTTTTTTAGTCCAAATACGGCATTATATCTCAATTCGGCGTTCTCTGAGTCAATTAAACCAACCATACTAGTGATACCTCCACTTTCAAGGACTACTTTTTTAATTGGAGAAAAATCAAGAACTAAATTACAAAGAGTGGCTGAAGCAGAGATTCTAACTTGGTCATCTGAGTCTTCGAGAAGTTTGAATAGTGGTGGAGTGACTCCAACTTCGACCAAACTTGTACGAAGAGTTTTTACAGATCTTGAAAGACTTTTAGTACACTCACAAGCAGCAGCTCTAACACCAACTCTATAATGGGACATAGAACTTACAATGAAGGGAAGGGCTTTAGCTTCAATGACTTGCTTCCTACAGTCTTCACTTTGAGAGCAAATAGATGCAATCGCTAGCAAGCAGTTTTCTATAAGAGTATCTTGTAAAGATTCTTCGGGTGACATATCGCGCTCATCGCTCATGGTTGAAGCTGGGGTTTGTGAAATAATTTCTGATAGTTTCTTAATAGCGTCAGAGTCACAAGCAGCTTTTTGCATTATTTGTGATTTGTTAACAAGCCCAGCTATATAATTAATAAGATAAAAAACTCAAGGCTGCAATAAAGATAAAGTACCTAAAATTAATGGTGCTTGAATTTGAGGTGAACCTGTTGATTCTAAAAGTTTAACTAGTGTTGATAACACTACAGGTAATACGTTAAGATTTGCATCCATAATGGCGTTGACTTGGTTAAGATTTGTAATGCTTAATAAATATTAGTGGTGATTCAAAATATAACCAATTAACTTTTTACCAATTGCAAGATAATAGCTGCATATTAACATTGGGAGATTTTACTAGCTCTGCCATATATTCAATTATTGGCTGGTTATCGTAGTCTAGTAAATATATAAGCATTTTTTGTCGATTTTGAGTTGGATTATTTCTTACTGAAATTTAAAATTGCATGACCTGCACTCTCATTACCTAAGCACAAGGCAGATAAAGTTTCTAAAGCAGCTTCTTGAGCCTAAAAATAAAAAATATTGGTAGTTGATTAGCATAAATACTTTAAAAAAGTACCTTTTCAATGCCAGAGGTTAATAAGCCCATAATATCTGGTAAAACTCCAAAGTCTATGAGCTTATTCTGACGCTGTTGAGTATCTGCACATTTTCCAAGAATAAGTGCTGCCAATTGAGCCAAATTAATATTAGAAAGGTGGTCAGGATTAGTTTGTAAGTTAATATCGGGCGGTGCTAATAAGTAGAGCAAACTATTTAAATGATTTTCCTAAATAATTAAAAAATAAGATATATTTTATAAAATAATTGAATTTCGCTACTTTGAAAATTTCGCCTCTTGGAGATTCTGGACAAGAGAAGATAGATTTGAGAGCTCTTGCAGAAGCTTCAACTAAGGGATAAGGTAACATTTTCAAATTAATGCATTCTAACAAAATGCTAGTAGCCCCTGAATTTAGTAACTGACTAACAATATCTTTAGAACCTATTAAAATATTAAAATTAGTATAAAAAGATAAAACTATAGCTATACTAATTACCATATGCTAAACTCCCTAAAACAACAGCTGTTTGAACTTGAATAGTAGGGTTAGAAGTATTAGAAGGTTTTAGAGTTAACAAAATTCTAGTTTAATAAAGGATTAGCTTTTAATAAAATAAAAATAAATTAAAATACCTCTCAATAACGTTTAAGTTAGTATAAATAGCTTTGTTTGTTGGATTACCAATAATTTGGTTTTTTATAAGTCTTAAGGCTTTTAACTGGTCCTCGGGATTTTGACTCTCCAAGAGGTTTAAGTGGTAATTAGCTAACTCAATAGCTGAAGAAGGCATCTTATTATTAGTAATATTTAAGCTTATAGTTTTTAATAAAGTACAATTATAAAAGTTTTATATTATTAGTGGTAATTATTATTTTTATAATAAAAGTTTGCAAGTAAAATAATAATAAAAGGGGAGAAAGAAAGTTAAACGATAAATTGGATCGAATAGTGATTATTATGTCATTAGAGAGAATGAAGTCAGAAAAATATAATAATGAAAATTAGACTTAAGGGAAGTGAACTAATAATCAGTTACTAAATGAGGAAGCTTAATCTTAATCAGCTACTATTCCCCACACTAGCTTTAGTTTTACATTAATCAAATTAGAATAACTAACACAATTGCAAATTAAACGGTATAGGTTTTTACGGCATATCCTGTGCCACCTAGATAACCTAATTCAATAAAACCGCTTAAATCCTAGCCCTATTAATTTTTAACTCATTAAACATATTGTTTTTTCTCATTAAACTCTCCAGTATAAGAAGCAATAGAGATTTTAAGACTTTTTAATAATCTGTGAATACTGCTAATTCTGTAATAAATATTTTTAGTAAAATTATCCGTGATTTCAGCATCAAAAGTCGATCTTGGCTAATATTTTATAGCCCTTGTCTTCTTTAAAACCTTTTATTAGAAGTATTGGTATTATATATAGTTTTTGTAGCTTAAACAGCTACCTTTTGATAAACATATAAAAACATACTATTTTAAATTGTCTATATACAGAAAACATATGTATAATATAGCCATACTGTTGTGTCAAATTTTTATCTATCTAAATATAATTCATTTCCTAAATAATAACCATCGATCAGTTTAACTGTAAACAGAGTCTATTTGATAATATATAGCTTTAGTCGATGATCTAATATTAGAATTTTATCAAATATAACGTATCAGAATTTAAAGTTTAATCATATACAATATCAATATCAAACTAATAAACCAAAAAAAGTACCACTTAATAGTACTTATTTAATCGGAGTTTTGGGACATTTTATTGTGGGAAATTAGAGTTATGTGTGCTAGATTAAATCATTAAGCAAAATGGGATAATTACTTTTATTACATTTGAGATTACCTTAATACTAAAGCTAACCATTTGTGATCTTATGTAAAAATCGTAGATTAATTCTCTTTTGTTATAGTAATTAATTTCAAGCCTCCATATAATATTTCTTAATGTTAAATATAAGTTCGAAAAGAGCTTCTGGGTTATTCGAGTTAAAAATTGATTTTTATTCAATTTAATATTATTTTTTGTGCGAATATAAAGGTAATTAAAAGATATAATACTATAAAAGCTCTAATATTTTTTAATTGATTTCTTAAACTTGCTCGATAACCGCACTTGATTAATATGTATAACTTTGAAACATAAAGTTTAAAATTATCATCTAAACTTACCTGTATAAATTAAAATTAAACACATAGCAGTATACAGTTTTAGAATTATATCATATGCAAAATGAATATAAAATGAATATATCTTTAGTAATTTAGCATCAAAATCTCATAGAACACAAAATACAGCTCGAAATCATGCAAAATGAATAAGTATTGCCATAATCATTGTTTATAATGCATATTTAATATTACATTAATTAATAGAAACAGGCTTTAAAACCCTGATTATCCATAATGATCTGTAATTGTAAACAAAGATTCACACTAGTTTAATATTATTTGTCATTATTATTAAATTTTTATTAATTTTCAAGATCAAACAAGTAATATTAAATAAATGTTAAAAACAAGTTAAAAATATGAAAAAACTTGAAGAGTAACAAAATATATTTAAGTAGCAATTGTGCACAATGATTTATATGTTCACTAGTGTAAGTAAGTTAAAAACAAGTTAAAAGAATGTTTAATTCGTCAATAACTTTAATATAATAACACGACTGATATTATCTATTGTCATAATGTAAAATAAAAGAATATATATTATAAAGTTATTAAATTCTAAAAAAATTGCATACTACACAACATAACAATATAAGCTATTTTTATTTGCCGTAGAAAAGTATAAAATGTAATATAAGTAGAGCCATTATAATACTGAATATGTAATAATACGTTTACAAAAATTATTTTATATACCTTAATATAAAATTCAAGTTATAATTGAAGCCAATATTAGATAGTTAAGATTTATACAAATTGAAGCTGTGTATTTATGATAAACACAGTCTATAATGGTTTCTATTGTTAGTAGAATATTGATGATTACTTTATATAAGTGATTTTTATATATTTGTCCTTGCTTTAGCATCAATTATATTAAAAAAATCCAGTAAAATATGAGTAGGTGCTTTTAAGTTTATTTTTGTAATAATTAAAATTGAAGATTAAAGACTTATACGCTAGCGTATATCATACACAAAGCTAACATTAAATTTATGAAATGATATCTGAAATAATTTTTCTTAAAAAACATAATAATACATGCTTTTCCACTAAATATAATATACAAAATATAGTTAATATATTGTTGTTTACTTCTACTAGTTGATATATTATATATTTTTAGGTACTGCATTAACTTTGTAGATTTAAAATTAAAGAAAATTTATAAAAATGCAAATAAAAGCGAGTAATTTTACATTTTGGATAGCTTTTCATATTGTATCAAAACTATTGACACTAGGATACCAAACTATCCTCAATATAATAAACCTTGACCAATTCACTACTATTTCTAAGCAATTATTAACTTGAGTTACCATATTAGATAATTAGTGAAGCACTGAACAAGTCAAGTAAAACAACGGCCTGATAACCTGAAATCTTCAAGAAGTAGCCAAGTAATGAAGATACTAGAGCTGTCGCAACTTGTAGTAAACACCAACAAGACCCCAACTTACTATCTTAACGCCCCTATTGCAAACTAATCGGCCCGTTAAAACATCATCAACGTAAACTGATCTGCTCATAATAAGCTGGATATATAAACCTACAGCTTAACAAGCCTAGACAACATGAAATCCAAGTCTAGAACTTGAGTACAATAGCTAATAAAACAAACTATTAATCCATTTTAGAATTTTATTAATGAACTTACCGCTACAAGCTCTAACAAAAATCCTCTGTAAGCTTCAGTCACCGGACAAATTACAATATTTATGGATATTATAACTAAATAGATTTCTATTCTACACTTTCATTAAAAGCAGTATCGAATAAGTAAAATAGGATATTTAGATCTAATATACAATTGTTATAATTTAATATAGACTTTATATTAGAGTATTAAATGATTGTTTTTATAATTTAAAGCACGTGTTACAAGATGAAGTATAATTATAGACAGATTTTTTTAATATTTGAATTTGATTAAAGTTTTATGAGAAGGCTTTTATATCTTATCATAATCGTTATCTTATCAATATCAAAGAGTTATCCATAATTTATTCATTATGTGAAAATTTAAAAATATTAAAATTAAGAGTAGAGATAAATTTTATTTATTTGAGCTATAGATAAATATATATACAGGCTTAGATTCATGTATATTTATTTATATAGAAAGTTTGCATAATGTACTTGGATTTATATGTTATGCTATTCACCTTTAATATTAATTAAACTCTTTCAATTATTGAATTTAGGAACAAATGTTGGGATAATCCCATAATAATGCTCCATCATTAATTAATATAAATAGCTATTCTACCGCCATTAATTTTTTAAAGATATATTAACATATACTCTGTATTTATTTAAAAACTTTAACTTGTTAACTATAATAGAAAAGAATAAAAGTATGACTAGTAACTCAGATAATATCCAATCTCCACCCCCTGCTTGCCCTATGCACGAAGCTAACAAGCCTAAAGAACCTACACCACCTCCAAGCTGCCCAATGCACAATAAAGATAACAAAGAAGCTCCTAAGCTATTCAATCTCGATAACAACATCCCCTTCCTCCCTAATGAACCTGTCAGTGACCAAAAGACTGAACTTTCCTTAGACAGAGATATTAGTAGCATTCCAAAGGCCAATTCCGAATCTAATTGGGAGTACCCAAGTCCCCAGCAATTCTATAACGCCTTAAAGAGAAAGGGCTGGGAAACCCCTGAAGATAAGATCGACGTTATGGTTGATATCCACAACTTTTTAAATGAAGGCGCTTGGGAAGAAGTTATGAAGTGGGAGAGACTCCACAAATGGTAAGCTTGATTATATATAAATATAACCATTATTAATCAACTCTGTAGTGATTGTGATGATCCCAAATTACTCAGATTCAGAGGAAGACCTCAAGAACTCAGTCCCAAAGCCTGGTGGTCTCACAAAATATTAGGGTAATATATATACTATATGTAATAAAAATAAGACTTATCGTTTTTTATAGAGCCCCTAGACCTTTTGATCGTCACGACTGGACAGTAGACCGCTGTGGAAAAGAAGTTCGCTATATTATCGACTATTACGGTGGCCCCGATGAAGATGGTAGCCCCACTTTCAACTTAGACGTACGCCCAGCCATCGATACTTTTGAAAGTGCCAAGGATCGTTTTACAGTTGGTATGCAAAGCTTCTTCAGTAGATTCACAGGAGAAAAGAAGGATCAAAACTAATTAACAGCAAAAATATCATTTTTTATACCAAAGGACTTTTGATAGACGCTATTTTTATATAAATACAATTTAAACTTTTATAAAACTTCAAATTAAGATTAAAAATTTGATTTTTTTTAATTATTTGAATTATTTTATTAATAATATTTGCTTAAGCTTAATATGCCTTCTATAATTATTTAATCAAAACACATGCTTTTAACAGCTTATATACTTAGACGGAAATTATAGGGTAAATTTAAAATAAATTGGAAAATGCAATAACCAAGATAAATTTGACATTTATCAAATCTATGTTACCTCAATTTATATTAATTTAAGTCTATTATATTATAATCCTTGAAATAAAGAGTTTTTTAATGTATTATTTACCTCATAATAAGAAATACTTTAGCCAATAGTACAAAAAAAATCAATAATCCATTAAAAGTATGAATTGCAAGTTGTTAGGTTTAAACAAATAAAGCTGAAGCGTGAAGTGGTTGATTCTATTTATTACCATCAACAAATCAAACCAATTGATTAACTAAAATTGCTCCCCTCTCATTACACAATTCGCATAAATTAATTGCGACTATTGGTATAATCCATGAATATATTATATGCAAAACTTATCTACACTATATAAAGTAATTTAAGAGTCGAAATTACCCTGAATTTAACGAAGTATATAAACCTGTTTTAGTTCTAATCTCCCTCTCTTATTACTAACTCCTTTGTTATTAACCAAAAAAAAACTTAAATTTTAAGTTTACTACACTTTTCACTTATATTCTCTACTTCATTTTTGATCATAAATTAATCTCTTTTTCGCTTCTCTTTTTGTTTTTTATTTTATTATAACAAACAATAATTAATTAATTAATATAAAAATATAAAATAATATTAACTTTATAAAAAATAAATTTTGAATAATAATTGATATTCAGTCTGATTAAAATATAATATTTAACTAATTGAATTATGTCTGAAGAGTCTACAAGTGTTAGGTAAGTGCATAATCTATCAACAGCTAAAAGCTTATATTCATTAATTATTTAGGGTAGCTTTAAGGGTTCGTCCTATAACAGCTAAGGAGAAATTAGAGCACTGTTCTGATTGTATTACTTATGTACCAGGAACTACCCAAATGGTACTTGGGTCAGATAAAGCTTTCACCTTTGACTATATTTTCGATGATAATATTCACCAGGAGGATGTTTATAAAAACTGTGTTGCAAGCTTAATGGACCAGTTTTTGATGGGGTAAAATAATTTTTAAATGCATCAGATGAATATAATATTAACTCTTTTATTTAGTTTTAATGCTACAGTATTCGCCTATGGGTAAATATTATTTGATTTTTAATTATTATATTAGTTACTAATTATGTTAATCTATTAATTTTAATCTAATTTAGTCAAGTAAGTTGAAGCATATAATTTTGATATTTAGTTTAAATTGAATACTAATTTGTAAATTATAATAGACTGGAAGTGGTAAAACTTATAGTATGGGTACTAGTATGGACCAGTCTAAAGACCCTAACCAACAAGGTAATTTGACTAATCTTAAATAGTTAGCAGTTTAGCTAAAACTTATTAGGTATCGTCCCAAGAGCCATAAATCACCTATTCGAAGAAATCTCTATAAGAAAGTCAAAATCAAAGTATTATCAGTCTGAGGTGTCCGTTTCATTTTTAGAACTTTATAATGAAGATTTACTCGACTTATTAAATCCGCAGCCCAGGAATAATAACTCAAAAAATAAGGATAGCTTAGGACCTCAAATTAGAGAAGATCCACAAGGCGGTATTTATTGGACCGGGGTCAAAGAAATCGCCGCCTCAAATCCTGATGAGCTTATGAATTATATGTATCAAGGTTTAATTTGTAGAAGTACTGCTAGTACTGATATGAATTTGGTTTCATCGAGATCGCATGCTATCTTTTCCGTTACTTTAAAGCAACAGTTAGAAGCTAGTTGGCTTGAGAATGGAGTTATAGAAGAATCTAGCTCTGATGATCCAGATGCCCCACCTCCAGCACTTCAAAATATTGTTTCAAAGTTCCATTTCGTAGATTTAGCAGGTAGTGAAAGGCTAAAGAAGACAAACGCTGTTGGGGGTAGAGCCAAAGAAGGTATATCCATTAACGCTGGGCTACTAGCCTTAGGAAACGTAATCAGTGCTCTTGGAGATGCTGCATTAAAAGGATCCCATGTACCATACAGAAATTCCAAATTAACCAGACTTTTGCAAGATTCTCTTGGTGGAAATAGCAAAACACTTATGCTTGCTTGTATCTCACCCTCAGATACAAATTTCTTAGAAACTCTTAGTACTCTAAAATATGCTAATCGCGCTAGAAACATCAAAAATAGAGTTCAAGTTAATGTTGGTGAAGGTGATCCAAAGGAAGAAATTCAAAGATTGAGAGCTGAACTTGCAAGAGTTAAGCTACAGCTAGTTAATATGAATCCTCCTAAAGCTCCCACTCCAGATAGTCACCAAGTTTCTTACCAACTCAAGCAAAAGGATCAGTTAATCAAGCAGCTTCAGAGTAAAATCAGAGCTATGTCTTCAAATGAATTAGATGCAACCTCTTCAAATGGAAGCGGTATTGATATGGTATCTCAATTAGAACAAAGCGAAGTTAAATGCTCTGACTTGAAGGCTAAATTGGATCAAGGGTTGGAAATTATTAATGATTCAGTATTTAAGCTGAATAGAATTAAAGATCACCTAAAGGCTTTGGATATTGATCCTAGCCACCCTGAAGCACAATCATTAGAGAATGATGTAGACACTTTGTCTACATCTTTACTCAACACTGTTGAATTATTCAACAATACACTAAATACTCACCAAGAACCTCTATCACCTGACGATACAGATGCTTCATCACCATCGATTTCTATAACCCCTGTAGATTCTATCAAATTATCTAAAACCATCTCAGATCCCGTATCCCAAACAAAAAATCCAAGATCAATCGCTTGGTCTGCTTTACCTGCATCAATGACATCACCAACCAGCAAGACATCTGGAAAAGAACCAAGTCAAAGCAAGCAAATCAGAGACCTTACTCTTGCTCTTAAGAAGGCACTTGCTGAGCGTGATGCAGCAGTTAAAAAAGCTGAAAACGCTTCTCATACGCTCCGCACAAAGGCCAGTTCTCCCGCTCTCAACGGATCAGTACCTAGAAAATCATCGGTTACACCACCAAATGTACCACCTGCAGGTATGGCTAAATTGAAAAAAGAATTGGAAATGGCACAGCGTCAAATTCAACAGCAAAAGCAAGAGATCATGGGCTTGAAAAAGGAAAATACCAGACAGTTAAGAACTCCTAGTAGAAATACGGTAATTATACCTTTTAGATCCATAGTATCTTTTATTAATTTATTTTTATAGTCGAGACCAGTTTCTAGAAACAAGAACTTATCTGAATTCCCAGATTACAACAGCCAGCAATCTCCAAATGGATTACGAGCAAGTTTCAAGAAGCGTCAAGTTGAAGATGAAATTAATTACTTCTTGATGGGAAGAAAGACTAGAATTACTTTACATGAGTTAATCACAAAATTAGAACCTCAAATGGAAGAGTTGGAGGAACTACTCTCAGAAAGAGACCGTATTCAAACTTTAGTTGATCAGCACAGAGAGACACGATTAAATAATATGAACGATGGTATGGAATCTTTCATGCAAGTAGAGACTGAAGTTGAATTGGAAAGTTTGATTGAGCAGCTTAGGTTTGTAGATGATCAATTAGAACTTTTAGAAGCTGAAGTCAGTTACACTGAAGCTAAAATCAGAGCTTTAGAACGCAAAGCTGAAACTGCACTTAGACCAGAGTCTAGCTCTCAAACTGATGACTTATACGGTGAAAACCACTACAAATATGCATTAAAGTTACTTTCCGAGTTAGATGATACTGAAACTCAAGGTATGCTCGAACTTTTACTCAAAGACGTTGTAACACTTCAAATGGATACTTGGACTTATGAAATGACTATAAAAGGCTTAGACCAACAAAACAAGGAACTACAAAATACTCTTGGAGTTCTAAAACAAGCAGCTGCTACAATGGCTATGGATTATGAAAACCGAATCCTAGCCCTTGAAACTGGAGTTGACGTTGCTGAATTAACTCAACTCGCTCAAGAAGAATATATCCCAACCCCTGAAGAATTAAATAATGAATTGGGAGGTGAGAATGAAAATAACATGAATAATGAGGTTAATTTAGAAGATTTTGTAGATAATTTCCAAAGCTTTCACCTATCAAAAAATGAATTAATAGTTGAAAACGATCAATTTTAAAATATATAATTTTATAGTTAAATAGTAATATAATAAAACTTTTTTTATAATTATCATATAATTTATTATTAACTCTTGTATTGATTTTTCTAATTTTCGAATACACTATTACAAAAATAATAATAATTTCATTTTGAATACTTTTGTTTATTTTAGAATAATAACAAATATAATAACTAAAAGCGCAAATTTGTAATTAATTTGATTTTTTACTACCTTTGAAATAAAATAAACAAGAAATATTCTATAACTGAGCTGAATATTATCCAGTGATGCAAATTATATATTAAATTATAAGTTTATATGCACAATTTTAGTTAAACTGATACAAATTTATACTGAATAGGATTCAAAAAAGTTAAATTTTGCTAAAGATGTGTTTTTATTCCAACTTTGTCAAAAGAGAATACTTAACATATCAAATTATATTTAGTTTATAAATATGATTAATAACAATGCTTATTAAATAAACTTAAATCTATAAGGATGTAAAATAATATAAGATTAGATATTAAAGTTTTGCAAAGAAAATAATGACTAAATGTCGTTGAAAATAAGATTGCTATAATGCAGGTGATTTGTTATATATAAATAATAGTTAAAAAAGCTATAGTTTTAACCAGTATATAGTTTTAGATTAGTTTTAGATCAATATTAGATTAATGCGATATATTTATATATCGTGATATCATAAAATAAAATAACATCTATCTAATATAATCTTTTCCATTTTATAAAGTATATAATTTATATAAATAATTAAAAACCTTAGTTAATAACATTAAATTTTAATTTAACAATTATATAAAATATTAAAATATCTAAATTAGTTTGTTTTGCTTAAATATAAATAAAATATATTTAATGAGTTAATAGATTAAATATTCTTCAGTTGGATAAAATTATTAATAGTTCTTAAATTAAATTAATTCTTATTTCAAATCTTGCTTAAATACTTTCAAGTCTGATTAATATATATTTATAACATAAAAATATTAGAAAAAGCAGCTTTAATATTTCGCTACATTATGAAATTCTTTTTCCATAACTAGGAATTGCCTAAATCGGGCATATATAAACAATCTACATATAAGAATTTTTTATTATATATACGTGGTTAGAACTTCTGCTTTATTTAATAATTAATAATTATAATTTATAATTAATATGGAAACCCTTAATATAAAGTATGAAATAATTTTTGTTACAAACTAGGATAAATTGGCGGATATGGGTTGAGTTAAATTAATAGTAAAGGAGTAATAAAGTGGAAAGAAGGGATAGATAACAATATTTAATAATTTATATGAGTTTATTATACGCTAAATTATTGAATATTAAACAGTCAGAGAGTAGGGATAGAATTCAATGGATTTAAATACGCTGATACTTCAATATATCGCCTTATAATTGACTGATATTCTTATGATAAGAAATTTTTACCTGTTACAATAGTAATTTTATATTCATATGATGCCTCACAAAATTTAATTAATCCTTATTTAATTTAAAATTATGAGAATAAAGTAGAGTTTAGAATAAGGCTGATTTAATTATAAACTTTGAATAAAATATGATTATTATTTAAATTATACATTGATTCGTTAATTTCTTGTTATATTATAATAATTAATATATTCATAATCCTTAAAATGTAGATATGACATAACTCAAGTAATTATATCATTCTACATTTAAATGAAGAATTCTCTACGCTTATATAGCATGCAAATGGAATTTAGTATATCACTGGACAAAACCTTTTTCAGCGTGACTTTAATCATATAATAACTTTATTAACCATCCACGTGACTCAAAACATTTAGTATTTGGATAGCCTTTCCTTTAGCTAATGTTTTGGATTAAGGTTAAATTCAATGCTGAGTAACCAAAGGCTTATGCTAACTGGATAAAGTTTAGTTAACAGTTTAAAGTTAATGAGTAAATATTAACTCAATTTTATTTGAAATTAAAAGGGGGAGAGAAAGCTATGACATAGAGACTAAGCTGCACTATATTCTAGCATACACAAATGAATAAGGAGAGACCCAAAAAATTAAAGTGAATCTAGAGGTTAAACATTGCTATAATTCACCGAATTGATAGCATTTATTAAATGCTGCAAAATTCTCAGTTTTATTGCTTTATAATGCATAGATTAATTGTTAATTATTCTCTCTCTTTCTCTAACTCTATTCTCTCGCTCTTTTTCTCTTTTTTTATCCACTCTCCTCATTAATGAAACAGTTCAATTGTCACAAAATACTAGTTAGCTATCGATTCTAGTAGCATAAAGGGATTCGAGTAGCAATTAATTAATCAGGTTCCGGCATTAATTCGATAACTCCCTTTAATGATGTCGGGAATTAGATTGAATGATATACTTTTTTAAAGGGATGAATATTCTTTTTGCTCAACTTATCAGAGCTTTAGAGTTCAGTTTATCTTTAAATTTTTTATTTTAATGTGATCAATTTTTAGTATCCAGTCAATATGACTAAATTCAGATTTTAATTCATTTTGGAAGGAGAGACGTGAGATGGTACTATTCATCTTCTATTGTTATACTTTTAGCTGGAAGGATTAATAAATATACAGGTGTCATAATATACGGAGGTTGTGTTAGTTTTTTGACTTTGGAAGGATTACTTTTGCCTAGTGTGAATGCGAGTATGTTGATTTAAGTTGTCACTGCGACTGAAACGCTTTCTACAGTGAGGGAAAGGGCACTCATAAGGCTTTTCATTGCTATGAAGAGTTCTCAAGTGTCTTTTTAAATGCTCAGCACGCCTGAATTTGCGGTCACACTCAGGAAGAGGGCAAGGATATGGGCGGTGGTCAGTAACTACGTTGCTGGGAACAATAGGGGGAGTGGGAAGAAATTCAGTTGGTGATATGCCAGTAAGATCAGAGGGCATATCTCCTGTAATATAAGGGAAATACTCGCTTGCAAGGTCGTCAGGAAATAGATAAGATGACATATATGGAGTAGGAGGAGATAATAAAGGAAAGTGACCATGAACTGGTGATGAAGAGAGACACTCAGAAGGACTAGAACAGTTTTGTCCTTGTGTGGACATAGTGAGAGTATAAGTTGGAGATGGAGTAGATACATCCATGCTAGTGTTTTCAAGGGTAGGAGATAATTCCATAGGGAATTGTTCAATCCAAGAGAAAGAGCCATAAGATTCCATGTTGACTATAATTTTTAGGTAGAAGGCTGAAGTTTTAGTGAAATTGATCGATCAAAGGATAGTTAGTCGATTAAAACAGTGACCAAAAACTTGGGGTAATTTTAGAGCTTATTTGTAAAGCTAATGATTAGGTTAAACAGTTGTTTATATAGCATTCTTGAATTGCTCAATTGGGCATCCACAAATCATCTTTCTTAACTATTCCAGTTATTAGAACCAATTTTAAACACCTCAGTCTTCCCAATCATCGTAGTGATCTAAGATCCCAATACTCTCAATTCAGCAGGTAATCCCCTTAAACAAAATTTATTGAAACATGAAATTAAAACAATATAACCATAAATGCTCAAAAGTATATTACGTCCTAATATATTACTGATAACTAGCTTATTATTTCTCTATTTGTTAGTTTTTAATATTTCAACATATAAATTTATATGGATGGATATTGGATTAATAGCAATTAAATAATACTTGTTCTTAATACATACGTCTTAATTGCTACTAATTAAATAGTAGTAATTGCACACTGATCTTCAACTTGAAGTAATTGATTAGATATTATTAAAGCCACCCGTTAAAAACTAAAGAAATCTAGCATATAAATGCTCCATACATTATTCTATTGTGGTTTTGATTAGTAAATAAGTCGTAAATTTTAATAAAAATTTGAGCTAGTTGGAAACGACAAGAATGGAATTTATATTAAAAACAAGTATAATAGACAAACATAAGCAGCAAGTTCAAGTAATTCTAATATACGCTAAATGAAACTATTTAACTAAACAAAGTAAAAGGAGACACTGGTGACAAAAGGAGTACTAGAAGGGGTGAATTCATTAATTCTCAATTCTTTCCAACAAATTTGGGCAAGAGTAATAGTGACAATTATAGTTGTCGAGCGTTAATTAATTTTTAAGGGATAAATTCTGAGAGTTATCCATTCAATTTAAACAGAAGTTGATTAATGGGCATGATTATAATAAATTTGTTGTTCTTCACTTTAACCCAGTTGAATAATTGAGTGTTTAAGATGACGTATGTGGAATATGCATCTTGTATCGTTACTTTTGAATATCATATATATTGATTTAATTCTCTTACATAATGATTATGAATGAGAGCATATTAATTAATATAAATGTATAAATGTATATTAATGGCAAATATTAACAATAACAATATTACAATGCGAGAGTCGATTAATAAAAACAATCCAACGGCGTATGTCATCGTAAATGCGTAGGGCATTGAGCAAAGCCATCCCCTTTAGCACAATTAATAGGAGTGACTCCCAGCCAATAAATTAAGTTTAGTATAGTAGAGCTCCATTGAAGTAAACTAGTAAACTCAATTTAACCTTAAATTCTCCCATATATCTTATTTCTAAAATTAAAATCCTCCCTCTTCTGAAATCTATAAAAAAATCCCCTTTAATCGCTTACTGCTCAAAAGCTCAACTCTTCTATCTCTAATAGATAACAGGATTACTGCATAATCCGCCTTAAACTATTGGATGAATTTAATAATCAAAGCCCTTAATTTATTTGTAATTAAATGTTGGATACTTGCAATCATCCAATTTTTTCCTCATGTTTGATCATTAGTAAAAATTTATTTCAACTATAACTAATCTAAATTTATCGCAGTAATGAATTAAATTTGACCATTTGATATAAACTAGATAGCATTGAGATTGAGTCACACTTTGACATGAAATTGCTCACATAAGTTTGCTTATCAGTGGTAGTCACAATGATTAATATAAGAGTACATAATGTTAGTAAACAAAGCACAAGCGTTTTGGGTCAATTCTAATCAACTATGTTCAAGTCCCCCAATTTGAATACAATTCACCTGAATTTAATTAATTTCAAATAAATATATAATAAAACATGGTTACATCATTCAAACATTTAACCTGCAGCTGACAAAAAATCATCCAACATTTTTCTAATTATTTTTAATGTTTGAGGTTATTATAAATAGAAACAAATATTATATCTATAACAATAACAAATAGCTATCAAATAGATTAAAGTATAATTAACTCAATCTGTATAGAGTAGAATTTAACAATATATCTGAGAATGGTTTAGAATCAAAGAGTTCTCCTAAAATTGCGTGTTTTATTTAATCCTCATTAAATCACTAACAAAACTTTCTTATCAATTCGGTTATACCTCAATTTAATATTAAAAAAGCTAGTCACTCACAGTCTACGGATAAATTAATTTTGAAAAATAATAATTCTAGATTAATTCTACTATTTTTCAGCTAATAATAGTAAAAATAAATAGTGTTAGCCAATTGCTGGTATTTGATTAGATTTACCGAATTTATAACAATATTAAATTGTATTAGAACGAATTGTTTATTTGCATTTTTAATCGAAACTTGGCCTATTAATTAAATATGAAAAAGTCTCACCAGTTTTTATTTTTGCGAAATATTAGTTCAAAAACTCTCAAAGATTTGTTGAATAACTGCCGCAAATGTTATTGTAAATATCATATAATTATTTATAACCAAGCTTTTAATAATGCTAGACTAATAAAAATTATTTAATAAGCTTATATATAAGTATATATAAGTATATATAGCCATTTCTTCATAAGAATTTATAAAATAACCAAATGACGTATCTATTTTATATCACACTAAAAATTAGCGTATTAATAGTATACCCTTAAAAATTAATTGGATCATGTTAGCTTAGCATCAAGAATAATTAGTGTATTACATATACACACTTAGTATAAAAATTATAAGCTATATTGATAGCATGGCAACTAAATAATTCATTAACTAACTAATAAATAGTATAGTTTGAATCAATTAGCATATTTTTTACTGTTTTGTTCTAGTTCGAAAATCTAATTATTTTCTATCAAATATTTATCAAAATTTTATTTCTATATTTGGTATTTGGAGATGACTAAATAAAGTAATTATTTAGTTTAATAAAACCCCAACAGCTGTTTCATATATTACATAGAATACAAAGCTAGAACAAAGTATTCCGATCAGCATCTAAACTTAAATGCTAGAAAATTTTATGCAAAAATTATGGCAAATAATAATAGTAAATTATTTACATGTTGTTTCTCAATCATTAATTTTGAAATTTTATTACTTTATAGGCTATAATCAGGTATATTAATACTTCTTGGTAAATAAAAATAGAAAACTCTGTTTATTAGCTTTTATTATAATAAAAATATAACCAGTTTTGCAAATTCTTCATCCTGGTTTTTTATCAAATTATTAGCAATATAATAACTGCAGATATGTTATCCTAAAGCTCTTTATATAAATGTTAGAATAGTATATATAATAAATTATTATTTAGTTAATCTGCGCTATATTTTTATAGACAGCTTTTTAATTTAATATATTTTAGCTCGTTTTGACTATCAATAATAACTCAAATCAGTAAATCTAATTTGATTCTTCTAAAAAAATTTTATATTTAAAATTTTAAGTAAT
>KQ964466.1:84351-96760 GCA_001566745.1 Conidiobolus coronatus NRRL 28638
GCTACAATTGCCACCTTTAACTGACTAATTTGTTCTTTATTTTGCAAAAATGATTAGGGTCAATTAACAAAGAAATAATATGCTCATTTCTTGTTACATTATAATACTAATATTATTACCAATAAAATAATTATAAAATAATTATAAAAATTACATTAATATTAATTTATAACTTTAATCTATATTGTGTTGACTGTTTAATCATTTTGAGAGATAAAAATCAAAACTATATAAAACTTAGCTAATAAAAATTTTAGCAATATATATACTACTAGAATCCAAGATATTCAATTTACTTGAATGAAGAGAAAAGATATTTAATGATAACTTTTTGGTATGAAATAACTTAAAATACAAAAAAAATAACGTCCAAAGTGGGAGAAGGACTCCGATTCAGGGAATCAAATACTGGCTGTCTTAGTGAAAGAGGGAAATCTTAACCACTGGACTGTATCGGATTGGCAATTTATAAGATCAAAAATAAATTTTCAAAGTAGCAATTTAATGAATAATCTGTTAAGTCTTGCCTATTCCAATTCATACTCTTTAATATTTAATAAACTTATAATATATTTAATAACCAAAATCATAAATTTAGTTTAATTTTAAACTTTTATTATTGAAAACATTTTTAAAATTCACCTCTCTATACAATACAAAAATCTAAACTCAACTGCAAGTCAATGCCTTGATAAACGTCGCTAATAATAAATAATCCATAGCTATACTTTCCAGCTTGACCAGGTGTTAAAAACTCTAGCTTAATATTATAAGATTTCTTATCGGGTACAATTGTTATTCTCTTCATTGCTAAAATTGTATCCTTTTTCAAATCTCCTACTATTATCCACCAAGCTTCTTCCTGAATTTTATGGAATTTAGGAGCATGGGCAACTCCGTAGTATTTGCCATTTCTTGTTAGGGTTAGGTTGAGGGATTGATGGTGATTTGGTTGGTATTGAGGAATTGATTGAGATGGTGGGAGTGATACTTGGAGTTTTGGTAATAGATCAAGGACCTTTGTAATATCTAATACTTGGTCCTTTGATAGTCCGATCTTGTTCAATACTTTAGAGGTTGCGATTTAGGTGCATTAATGATTTCAGCTAAACACAATACGGGTGGGTTGAGAGTGTTGAGTTTAGTTACTATAGCGTCATCAACGTGAGGTAATTGTTTTAATGTTGAATCCGTTGGCCAAGCGGCTTGCTTCAAAGCTTGTAAACAGTTTGCTACATTTAAGAGAGTAGTCAAGTGACTCTTATAATATGTAACGTCTGCTATGGATTGTAAAATACGAATTGCTTGATCTAAAACTGTGCCTGTATCGGTAACATAATCTGCAATTGGTAACTCTGCATGAGATAAGAATGCTTGTAAGAGTAAGAAAACTTTAGCATTAGGCTTATCATAGCTCATTGGATAAACTGGGTATGGGATAGATCCTTCTAAATCTTGATTGTACAAGTCTTCATTATGGCGAACTGGGTGTTCAACATATTCTTCAGAATTTGCAAGTACTCTCAATAAACTTTCAAAGTCAGTTTCTGCAGTAAGGTCGTTGTAGAATTTACGAATTGAATGATGACTCAAGTAGTAATGAGAAGCAATTTTACCGAGCTTAGTAGGAATAACTCCATCAAATTCTCCTTCCTCAATACAGCGAGATTGAATTAACTCCCTGAATGAAGAGTCGATCAATCTTGACAGATAATCTTTGACAGCACCAGGAGTTGCATTTTCCATAGCATAATAAGTTGGATTCATTCTCAATCTTTGGTATAAATAAGTCCAAGTCAAATATTCCATAGCTTCTTTCTTATTGGTAATAGTACCAGCAGCGATTTCAGCATTGAAATGATCATCTAAACACTTATGTAATCTAGATTCAACAGGGAAAGGTTCATATAAGAACTTTTTAAAGAATTGCTTTTTGGTATCTATAGTGAATACGCAAGCTACAGCTGATGTATCGAATTGAGGACGACCAGCTCTACCTACCATTTGTAAAATATCGGTGATATCATAATCTACATAGCTATTGGTTTTAGCATCAAAATATTCTGTACCCTTAACAATAACTAAATGAGCAGGGAAATTTACGCCCCAAGCTAAAGTACTAGTTGCGATAAGTACTTGAATTTTACAGTTAACAAATAATTCTTCAACTATTTTACGATCAGATTCGACTAAACCAGCGTGATGTAAACCAATACCGAATAGGATAGTTTCTTTAAGACTAGCATCTTCAATACGTTCGACTAACATTTCAGCATCTTCTTCAGACATATTTAAAAATTGAGTTGGATTAGATTCGTTAGCGGCAAATTTAATAAGATCTCTCGCTGTTAATCTAGTTTGTCTTCTAGATGAAACAAATACAATAACAGGTTTTTGAGGAGAATGGGTACGAATTGCTCTATAAGTAGGACGATTCATAACCTCCATTCTAGGACAGTAATGCTTTCCGGAGTAGCCTCAATATGGATTTCTAAAGGAACAAATCTTTCAGAGTGTCTGAAATTATATAGACCTTTTTCGTCAATGCCTAACCAAGAAGCTAAATCTAATGCATTAGCTAAAGCTGTAGAAAGACCTACAATTCTAACGTGTCCTTTAGTTTTAGAAGCGATAAAGTTCATTCTAGAAACAATAACTTCTAGAATAGGACCTCTATCACCACCTAATAAGTGAATTTCATCAATAATCATTAATGAAACCTTTTTAACATACTTTCTAGATTGCCAACCACGACTGATACCATCCCACTTTTCAGGAGTTGTAATAATAATATCAGCTCTTTCAATAGTGCGAATATCGGGTGTTATATCACCAGTTAATTCTACAACAGTTTTACCAGTCAAATCGGATAATCTAGAGCTCCAGTCAGCAATACGTTCTTTAACTAAAGCTTTCAAAGGTGCGATATAAACCACTTTAGAGCCTGGATACTGTTTAAAAGCTTGCCACATGGCTAATTCAGCTGCTACAGTTTTACCTGAACCTGTTGGAGCACCAATTAATACGTTATAATCATTATGGTAGAGAGATTCGAAGATTTGAGTTTGAATGGGATTAAAGTGAGTAAATTTCCTACTATAAATTTCTTCTAATACAGGATCATGAAGAGCAGTGATAGGTAGTGGATCCAACTTTAATAAGTCAGTATGTTGAGAAACTGACTCTGGGAGAACTAAATTATGGAAGGATACTGGGAATAAAGCTTCAGCGCCAATCCATCTATCAGAAACAGCTCTAATAAAAATTTGAGGAGGTAAAGGTTCAGGAATAGGAATAGTGAACATAACCTTAATTTCATCTCCAATATAATTTTTAGTAATAAAAATTTGTTCAGAGTGGTATAATTCAATATTATCCATATCCTCTACTAGTAATAAAAATGGTTCACCTGTACCGTGAACTTTTTCATTCCATACAAAGTCAGGGTAAATAGTAACTTGCATTCTTAATACGTTACGAGTTATTGGGAATAACTCTACATCTAAGTCAACTTTAGGGAATTGTTGAACACATTTGAGTAATGTAGGGCCCATTCTCATAAACCTTACCATATCACCTAACTCATTAGCACTCATTGTTGCTAGCTGTTCAATAGTAAATTCTTCTGTCAAATCCTCCAATTTCATTCTTAAATTTTCAGGAAGTTCAAACTGAGCTAAAGGATGTTGGAAGGACCACATTCTCTTTTCAATAGATTTACATAAAGATAGTAAAACAGAAGCTGTAGGTCCCCAATTTCTATTTAAAGCAATTTCAAATACAGCTCTAAAAATTCTACCAGCATTTTGGGAAACATAATAACTATCAGAAACTAGGGAAAAGTTTTGTGGCTCGGCTTTTGAAATATAAGCTTGAATTAATACATTAACCTTATCGGCTGGAGTATTTACGCCTCCTTGAATTTCACAAGCTGAGTAATTACGAAGTAAAATGGTTAATTCTTTGGATTCTTCTTCTCTAATCTTAATTTGTTCAAATTCTTTACTATGACTAACCATTGCTAGTACATCAGCTTCAGTCATTTTAGGCTTCATTCTAGAGTTCATAATGTGAACACTGTTACTACTCAAGTAGAAAGTAGAGGCAATTCTACCCAAATCTTCAGGTGACATATAACCTGTAAGCTCATGGAAGGAAATCATTTTGTTTTCTCTTAAAGCTTTAGCAGCATTTACAATTAAATCCCTTCTTCTCTTTCCTAAAAGAGGATCCAATTGAGCTTCTTGGTAATCTACACCATATGAAGTAGGATTCTTTCTCATTCTAATATATAAATAAGTATAGCCTAACCAAGCTACAGCTTCATCAACATTAGTAACCGTTCCTAAACAAATTTCAGCACATAAATTATCTACTAAGTTTCCAATGAAGCTAGACTCGATAGGGTGTTGCATAGTAATTGCAGAAATAAAATGAGAGAGACGGTCATGAGTAGTTAAAATATAACCAACACCATGAGTTTCGTATTGTGGACGACCTGCACGACCGAAAATTTGTAATACGTCCAAAATTGATAAATCAATGAATGTACCCTTTTCACTGCTATAAACTTGAGTACCCTTAATAATAACAGCATAAGCTGGCAAGTTTACACCCCAAGCTAGTGTAGCAGTACAGCATAATACTTTAATAGCGCCTGCAGCAAACATTCTTTCAGTCAAAGTACGATCAGAACGAAGCATACCAGCATGATGAATACCCATACCCTTATTGTATAATTCCTTTAATTCTGCATTTCTTGATTTACCTACTTCGAGTGCGAATTTAGAGTGTGCAATAATTTCTTCATCTGATTTAGGTGCAAACATATCACCCACACCGTCTTCACCAGCCTGAGCAATTAAAGATCTTGCAGATCTTACAGTATCCTTTCTAGAGTGAACGAACACCATAACTTGATGATCTTGCTCTATCAAAGCTGAGCATTTATCGTAACAAGCCCTATCTAAGTTTAATTTACTGGCATTTGATTGAGGTTTTCCTCTAACACCTAAGAAATGTTGTTCAAGGGGTACTGGTCTAAAACCACCGTCAAAGTAGAATAAACCTTGATAAGGATTTACTTTTAAGAAATTGGCAACATCAATATAGTTAGGCAAGGTCGCTGATAAACCTACAATACGAATCATTGATTGAGAGGATTCAACTTGTCTTAAAGTACGAGCAACAATACTTTCAATAACGGAACCACGATCTTCGTGAAGCAAGTGAACTTCATCAATAATTAAGAGTTTTAACTTACTAACTAAGTCCGTATCACCTGTACCTTTACGAGTAACAACATCCCATTTTTCAGGGGTGGTTACTATAATTTGAGTTTTAGCAATTTCTGCTCTTGTTAATTGCATATCACCTGTTAATTCCTTAACTTGGATACCTAACCACTTTAGTCTAGATTGATATTTTTGCACTACTTCAGCTGCTAAAGCTTTCATAGGGGCTACATAAACTATTTTAAAAGCATTTTTATCAATACGAAGTTCAGATCGATTATCTGAAGTAGGGGCTGGTGTACAGTGTTGGTATAAGGTTCTTAAAATTGCCAATAAAGCAACATCAGTTTTACCAGCACCAGTAGGAGCACACATTAACATGTTTTCATTTGTTTGATAGGCAATTGGATATACGATACTTTGAACTCTATTTAAACTCTTGTAAGCATGGAATACACCTTGGCAAAGTGAGTCCATTTCTTTAATTTGGATAAGTTTTTCGGTGCTTCTTATTGGGGCTTTTTGAGGAATTGGAATTGTTAACTCTTCATAAAACTCGCCATCTTCCCTAATAGTACCTGCAGGTAATAAAAATTTAGCACCAAACATTGACATGGGATTATCAGTGTTATCGTTTGACTTAAATACGTGGGGGTAATCTTCTTTAACATCAAATCTCCCAGAATCAGGTAAAACTCCCTTTTGTTGATTTTCCTTAATCTTATTCTTTAACTTTTTAAAATGTGAGTTGTTCTTAAAGTTATACCCTTTATCGAGTAGCATTTTTTGCTCTTCCTCTAATTGATCAACTTGGCCGCTTAAATTAGCTCTAGATTTTTTAATTTCTTTTTTAAAATTTTTCATTAAAATTTTATCTCCTTCAGTGGTAAAACTAATGGGACCTTGTTGATTCTTATTCTTTAATAGATTTTGATAAAGCTGTTTTACGGATTTGCCTTGTACTGGGTTTTGAGGGAAATTGCTGGGTTCAAGGTCATTGGCATCGCCTGCACCCAATTGTGATATTAAACTTGATCTATTTTGGATAAGGGTAATTGACTCGTCTATAAAATTAAATCCCATTAGGTCAAGGAGTTTGGATTGGCACTCATCATCGCTAATTTTGCTTAGTAGCATTTCTGCAATATTACCGAATAATTCTCCCGTTTCTATATTAAGTTGACTTGATAAAGAGTTACATAAATTTGAAAACCAGTCCAAGTCAACAAATTTGGAGGCACCAGTTAAGTGTTCCTGATCCTGAGGGGTAGTTGGTAAGTTTGAGTTTAAAGTATCTACTGGGGAGTCATAGGTCAAGTCCTCTTCAATTTGATTTATATATTCCAAGCTACTATTATGACTTGGAGAAAATGGTGGCGGGTCAAAGGGACTACTGTACTCAATATTCAAGCTATTAAAGTCAAAGTCTCCAGTTTCGGTCTTAGAAGGATTTTCATTTAACCTATCTATCCAACTATTAATACTATCGAGCTTAGTATTTTCCCATTCCCTATAACTCTCGAAATTAGTTAAAAATTCTAAATCTTTCTTACTAGCCTGTAATAAGTTAGGAATTGTAACAAAGTTGTCAGTATTATTAATATTATTGCTTGTATTACTATTAATATTGTTATTACTATTACTATTAGAACTTCTACTACTATTACTACTATTTATTGTCATTATATTATTTATTTTTTTATTATCAAGTTTTTTTATTTTTTATAAAAAATAAACTGGATTCAATTATACAAAATTTAAATCAATTGTTGGTCGAAATTTATATGGGATACAGATGTAATCCAACATAGTAATATTACTTCAAAAGTATCTGGAGAGCAGTTAATTGCCTTTTTAATATTGACATTAATTACTATCAGAAATAAGCTTATTAGATTTTATTTTTATAGAATAATACTAAATGAAACTGCTTTAAATAGTAATTTTAAATGTAATGATTATATCATTTGTATTTTGTAAAAAGCCTTAACTAAGCTCACTATCAAAGTTCGATAATTATCAAACTTGATTAGCAATGTACTTGGCAACTCCGTGACTCAAAATAATAATTAATGTAGATAAAAAATCGATCCCTTTTTAGCAAACTTGCAAAAGTATAAAAATTTAAGTTAAATTTTTCAAGTTTATTCTAACATATATCAAAACTTAAAATTTTTAATAGGAGTGTAATTATTAATGTTCTAAATTAATTTTGAAAATCTAGCTAGTTTTGAAGTAATCTCGAAAAAGTAATACTACTAGTATTAAGTCTTGATATAGAAACTGAAGTACAATACCCCTAAAATTAGTAATTTTAATTACACTCTCTGATTTCATTAAAAATTAAATATATTTCTCATGCCAGAGGATTAATTAGTAATAGAGATCATCCCATAAAAATGGAGAACTGTAAAATTATATAAATGAAATTAAATTTCGTCAATTAAAAAAACTTATTACTATTTCAAACTAATAATCATTAATTATGGCAGTTCGTAAGTATAATTAAAATTAATGTATAATATATGTATAAGTTAAGGTTTTATATACTTTATTGCGATTAATTACGTCAAGTTTATATGTTTTTCCCGCTTTATTTGAAGTGCTTATACTGAAAAAAAATAATATTTTCTCTTTAAGTTTGGTTATACTAATACTTTATTTTTTAAAGGTGCTCAATTTGAAAATAGTAACGAAATTGGTGTTTTCTCACGTCTCACAAACTCCTATGCTTTAGTAGCTATTGGTGGTTCCGAAAACTTTTATAGGTATTTAAAAAAACTAATAATATCAGGATTAAATTGAATTAACCTAGTAATTATTTAGTGTTTTCGAAAGTGAATTAAACGATACCATTCCCGTTATCCACACTTCTATTGGTGGTACTCGTATCGTTGGTCGTTTGACCGTTGGTAACAGAAATGGTCTTTTAGTCCCTTTCACTACTACTGATCAAGTATGTTTTCATATAATTATTTTTTATTCAATTTATTGACTTTTAATTTTAGGAACTTCAACATCTTCGTAACTCTTTACCCGAAAAAGTTCAAATTCAAAGAGTTGAAGAACGTTTATCCGCTCTTGGTAACGTTGTTGCCTGTAACGATTACGTAGCTTTAGTTCACCCTGATATTGACAGAGTAATTTAATTTTTATTACTAGTTTAGCATATATTAATAGAGTTGTGTAGGAAACCGAAGAAATTATTTCAGATGTTTTAGGAGTAGAAGTATTCCGTCAAACCATTGCTGATAACGTTTTAGTTGGTAGTTATTGTGCTATTAGCAACAAAGGTGGTTTAGTTCATCCTCGTACCAGTATACAGGATCAAGATGAATTATCCTCCCTTTTACAAGTTCCATTAGTTGCCGGTACCGTTAACCGTGGTTCCGATGTAATTGGTGCTGGTATGGTTGTTAACGACTGGAGTGCTTTTGCTGGTATGGATACTACCGCTACCGAACTCTCCGTTGTTGAAAGCATTTTCAACATTCAAGACTCTAACGCTGGAGCCGTTGTTAACGAAATGAGAGACGCTTTAATCGATACCTACTCATAGTTATTTTCGCTCTCTAAAAAAAGATAAAATGTATCTAAGCATTTTTGTATACTTTACTCCTCCAGGATTATTAACTCAATCAGTAATTATCTTCATAAACATCTTGTCTCTATACTTTTAATTAGATCTCACAATTTATATAAAGCCTTCCTCTTAGAATATTTTTCTTAATTGCAATAAACTAAATAATCATTTATTGCATATAATTGTAATCTAAATACATTTTTAAATTTATATACCAATTGAACTACAGTTATTTATTATTGAAATAGTAATACTTATAAGATGTTGAATAATATAAAAAATAAGAATAAATTAAAGCATATATTTGATATATCAAAAGGTTTTCGTGAAAAATTAAAAAGGTATAATTATTGAAAATAGTAGTGTAAAAGGATGAATTTAAACAAAATATGTAAGCATATTTAACCTTTTTTTAATAGTTACAATAGAAATATGTAAATAAAAAATTAAAATAACTCCTTATTATATTCCGATATGGTCCAGTGGTTAGGATTTCTCGCTTTCACCGAGACGGCCAGGGTTCGATTCCCTGTATCGGAGAAATTGGTCGATTCTTTTTTTACAATTATTTATATATTAGTCATAATATCTATCGCTTATGCCCAATTATTTCTGAAACATTATATTTTGCTAATAATACTTTTTCTTCAGTAAATATACTCAACCCAAACTTAAAAATATTTTTTTAACTCATAACGATGTAATTACGAGTAATTATCCTATATATACAATGCTTATACATTTTAATTTAGATAGATGATGTTATATATTTGAAGCAAAACCTAAACTATACATAAAATACTCTTTAATCTCTTCTACATACTCTCTAATAATTATCAACTTCCCTAATTAAAAATCGAAATAGTTTAAAGTCTCGATTTGGGAATTTAACCAAAATTATTATACCACAAATTAATTTAATTTACGTCAGATAAAGTTAAAATTAGAAAAATTATTCAGTTTAATGCTTTTTATTTTTAATTTTACTGAATAAAACTTAAGAAAGATGGGAAATACTCACTCCGTAACCCTTGACGAAATGGTATCGTCATCTCATTGTAAGTCTTTTCCCTTAACCATATAATAATTATACTTATAAAGCTTTTCTAATATAGTTAGCGCTGAAGAAATTACTCGACTTTACGCTCGTTTCAACAAACTCGACAAAGACGGTAGTGGAGGTATTGACAAAGAAGAATTCCTATCAATCCCTCAAATTTCCAATAATCCCCTAGCTCACCGTTTATTAGCCGTATTTGACGAAGATGGTGGTGGTGATATTAATTTCCAAGAATTTATTAATACTTTGTCTACTTTTAGTGATAAGGGAAGACCTGAAGAAAAATTAAGATGTAAAAATTATTACTTTAATACTTATAATTTTAATTAATATTTTGTTGTTTAGTTGCCTTTAGAATTTACGATATTGACAGAGATGGTTATATTAGCAATGGGGAGTTATATATAGTGTTAAAAATGATGGTTGGAAACAATTTAAATGAAGCTAATTTACAACAAATAGTGGATAAGACTATTAGGGAAGCTGATAGGGATGGGGATGGCAAAATTAGTTTTGAAGAGTTTGTAGAATTTGTTAAATCTACTGATGTTGCTAAACAATTAACTTTATCTCAATTTTAAACTTTGAGATAATATGCATTGTGTACCTTTTATGTTCAATATATACACTTTTTTCCTCATTGTGCTTTGTACTCTATCTTCTTCTTTTTATTAATCTATGTTTTGCTATCTATATTTTAAACTTAAAACACTTTAATTTTTCAATTTTAATTACATATTACTTGACGTATGCAAAGTTTTTATATAAAAATTAAATATAATAATAAATATTGGTAGATTTTAACATACTTAAGATCATTATAAATAGTATAGATTTTATTTAAAAAATATGCAATTTTTAGTTATTTTTGAATTTAAATAGAGAGTTATTAGTAAACTCTTTTGATTATTGACATTTTTAAATGTAATGAATAATTAAATAAAGCCAAACTCTGTTAATTTAAATTTAAATCATGCTAAAAACTAACGATATCTTTGATTACTATTACTTGTAGAACTTCTATACTCTGTATTCCTTCTGCCTGCAGCCCCATCGTAATAATCGCTAGGCTTATAGCTCCCCCTTTTGTCTTTACTTCTATCGCTATCCTTAGTGGAGTTATACGTATTCGATCTTTCTCTTTCTCTACCATTATCCCTATCACGTTCTCTTTCCCTCTCTCCTCTACCCTTCTCTCTATCCCTTTCCCTAGCGCTATCTGGTCTACTATATCTTTCATACCTATCTTTACTTCTATCTCTGTCGCGACTTCTATCACGAGTCGTAGTACCACTACGCTCTTTAGCACGACTTCTTTCTGCATCTCTATCACGACGATGTTCCTTTTCAGGAGATCTATTGCGACTACTATTACGAGTACTTCCATGACGACGCTCTGGTGAATGATTTCTACTATGACTAGCGCCGCCATCTCTAGTTCTTTCTACAACTGACGATCTTACGGGAGAGTGGTTAACTGATGATCTTTTACTATAAGATCCCTGACTTTCAGCGGCATGAGCTGGTGAAATTTGACGACGACTTCTAGATATGGAACGTTCTTTTGACCTTGAACGACGTGCATTCTCAGAGTTATTTTTCTCAATCTTTGGAGGTAAGGATTTACCACTTCTGTCAAAGCTCTCCCTCTCATCTGAACCAGTATTTGCATGGCTTTTCCTTGGTTTAGCATCAGAAACAGGAGATTGGTTAAGTTTACGATCTTCTCTACTACTCTTATACCTTTTGTTCGATTGAGAATCATCTTCTGAAGCAGATGAATCAGAAGCTTCTTCAACTAATTTTTTACGCATTTTAGCTACATATAAATCCCAAGTTTTCTTACTTCCCATTTCTATATTTTGTTCGCGTTCTAATTGATCTAATTCTTTGTAAAATTTGAGGGAAGTTTGACAATGATCCCAAAGTTCTAGTAAGCTTGGTTTTGACATGTCGTATAAGTCCAGTTGTAAGTGATTTTCTTTAATTAAGGTTAATATAGTTGATATAATTAATAATTTAAAACTTACTAGCTGGCGTTGGCATTATTTCAATTCCTTTTTTTATGATGTCGATAGCATCTATTACGTGATTCCCTCGAAGTTGAGGAATTAACTCGCTAAGAGCTCTTCTACTAAACTATTTAATAAAGCGATTAATTTAATCATGTCTTTAGTAATAGCTATATAAAATATACTTACCTTTAGATTTTGTATATCGTCATCGGAGGTATCTGAATCAGGTATACTTGCAGGTCGTTTCTTAACCCTTTGCTTTATATTTGGCTCCTCAACATATGCTGCCTTTGGCACTGGAGATGGAGAGTGTTGCTTCCTTTGAGGAGGTGGCTGTGGCTTACTGCGTTTAACATTTGCAGATACAGTTTTTGACGAAGTATTTCTAACTCTCTCCACTGCATCGATATCTGAATTATTACGACCTGACGCTGGTGATTGTAATAATTGACCTAATAGTCTCTTAAAATCGGGCTTTGGATTAATAAATTCCTATTTTAAAAAAATTAATTAATTT
>KQ964467.1:4536-16777 GCA_001566745.1 Conidiobolus coronatus NRRL 28638
TACTTTATTACCAAAAATTTCTAAAAAAATCAATATTCCCAATACGCTATATATTATAATAATTGTAAAAATTTTAAACTTGCCCTATAAAAAATTTTGGTCAAATTTTCCTCGATTTAACCAGAATCACACATATATTATTTGATCCATAAATTTTTAGGTAAAAATCAAGTTTTAACTTAATTCGAGAATTTGTTTTTTAAATATGAGTAACTTCACTCAATCTCCTATAAAAATAGGCGGGATTCATAACAAGGGTTAACCAATATTTTATATGTTATAATTTCCAATTATAGTAGCTTCATTAACCGGAGTAATGGGAAAGTCTACCGTTTAAGATTTTGAAGTTACCCATATACTTCGTATATATAACTTGATATGAGCTCCATAACAATCGGTATAATTTTTATATATGGACATGGTTATAAATATTTATATTTATACTCTACGTTTAGTATTACATAATTACACTGCTAAACCTTTTATATGCAAAATATGCCCCAGTTGCTATATATACATCTAATTTAAATATTTATAGATTTTAGATTTAAGCTATGATTAAATATTAGCAAAATATTATGAATAAAAGTTATATCAATAACAGAATTTTTGCTAAATAAGTTCAATTAAAGTAATCCTTAATACAATTTTAATAAACTAACTTTTTACTAAACCCTTGAGCAATTTACTAATTTAACTGCAAACCCTTATTATATTTTTGCCACTCTGATTTATAGAATTGATAGTGAAATTATGTATAAAATGTGCCTTCTCATTATACAAAAATTTAAGTCAGTTATTTATTAATCAATTACTCGAAATGAAATTCGTCGCTTTACTCTTTGCTGGTGTACTTTCCCAACCTGCCCAACTTGGTCGCAGAAGCTTACGTGGTCCATTTAAAAATAGGATACCAGATCAAATATCCAATGGAAAGTATTTGAACTCTGGAGCTGAGCCTAGTTACTATGCACATGCTCCCGTTGTTGCTGCTCAATTAAACTCTGAAGCTGACCCTAGCTACTACGCACATGCTCCCGTTGTTGCTGCTCAGTTAAACTCTGGAGCTGATCCTAGCTATTACGCTCCTGTTGCTGCTGCTCACTTGAATTCTGAAGCCGATCCTAGCTACTATGCACATGCTCCTGTTGTCGCTGCTCAATTAAACTCTGGAGCTGATCCTAGTTATTACGCACATACTCCTGTTGCTGCTGCTCAATTAAACTCTGAAGCTTACCCCAGTTATTACGCTCCTGCTGTTTTAAACTTCGGAGCTGATTCTAGTTACTAGCTTTTGTAGATTATGATAAATAAACAGCAGATTAGATGCTAACTGCTATCTAGTTAATGCCAAATTTATTTAATCAGAATAACTAAGTGCTAATTAACTTATGATTAGATAATAATATTAATTATAGTATTATTGCTTTTAATTCATTTTATAATTTAAAAATTTTTTTACTCTAATTTGATTGTATTTATATTGATAGCAAATTTAATTGATTAATATTAATTTAGTATTATTATAAATTTTGGATATATAATATTCAAATATTTATAAACTATTGTAAAATAAATATAAATTTTTATAAAATTCCTTATCTAAATTAAACATAAAATTGCTAGTTACTTAACAAAATATTTTAATACTAAAATGAATATTATTTAAAGTCAATAATAAAGTATTATTAACTCTAAGCAAGAATATTACTTTAAATTAATAATAACAACATTAATCTGATATAGATTAACTTAGCATTTATTAAATTATATCTAACTTTCAAAGAATAATGCGACTCTAAAATGAATATTCTATATATATTATATTAGCTCTAGCTTTTCAAGCATCGCACAAATGATTAAATAATTATTACTTTTATATAATTAGTTAAACATATTGTAGAGAAGTTATTTGCAGAAATTCGATGTGATCATTACTATAATTATAAAACTGACATCTATAAGTCTGCCAGAAAGTATGCTTTTATAGTAACCCTTGTGCTAGTCACTATAACCTTTTATAGACTTATTCAGTGGATATAGCTATTACTTCCGCTACATAAGCTGGATTAGAGGCTAATTAAGTGATCTAGGTAGAAAATAAGTTAGTAAAAATATATTAAAAGTATAAAAAAAATTAAAATTTGATTCAAAATATAACTTATATAATAAAACTTTTATATTTCACTTAATTATGAAACCAATTATTATTAATTTAGTACTATTATATTACAAAAATTTTTAAATTTTTCAAAAAGTTATACTAATAATAAATTTAACTTGTTAAATTTAATAATCTAGTACCAAAGTAAATATTTGTAATTGAAGGTTTTATTTGATTAATAACTTTTTATAAGCTTGTGAATAAATATTATATTTATATTAAAAATTAATTAAGAATAATAATTTCACTAAATTAACCCTTAATAAAAATAATTAATATGCTAAAAAATTTTACTAAACCTTGAATAAATTTCTTAAGCTTAAATAACCTCTTATATTTTACTTATTTATAATCTATTTATATAATATAAAGGTTGTATAATATCATTTTTATTATAAAATAAGAGTTTTCAAGTAGAATTCATTAACTTATGCAATTTACTTACTTCAAATATAAAATACAATTCTAATTAATGCAACTTTTATGTATTAATAATCTATATAAATTAGTATATACTTGTAGAGAATTGATTTATTTAAAGCTTTAACTATTAATTAATATAAAAAGCACAATTAATATCAATAAAATTAACAAATATAAAAAATGATTAAAGTTTGATACAAAATTGTCTTAATAAAATATTCAAAGCTAAAAATATACCAAATCCTTACATACTTTATTGCCGGTGTCCTCTCTCGTAGAATTACTGAGTCTAACTTTAACAATCAAAACCTCTACCATAGATATTTAAATACCTGAACTGTGGCCAGTTAATTATCTCTTCAGGATTATAACTATTGATAAGATACCTTTATAAAATATTTCGCCTGATCTAAATTATAACTTTATAATTTTACTATTACATCCTAAATTTTGAATACCTAATACTATTTTAATATGCTCTCTTAACTGTATTAATATAATCGAGTTAATAAATCTATAAAAGTATTAAGATATTAACCTTTATTAAATTTAATAAAACAATGGATAAAATAATTTAAATAGTAAACAGTGTATTTTATATAAAAAACTATAATAATACAATACACTCTAGTACTTTTAATATTATTATAACAAATTTTTAGCTAAATATTAATTATTAAACTAATTTAATATATCGTTCATTAATTCGTCATTAGTGAAAAATTTATAGAATAAAATCATTGTTTAGATCACGATTACATAATATTGATTAATCTTATTACCAAATATGATTGAGATCATTTATTAAAGTTTGATTTTAGTGGAATGTTACAAATTATTATATGTTTAATATCAACCTTATTTTTAACTTAAAATTTGTCAACCGCCAAACTGATACTAATTTTGTTTAACTATTAAATTATAAGTTTATTACTAAGTACTTTAGAAAAATAATCATAACTAGTAGGTCAAGCCCTTCCTCTCTCCCAAGCATATAGAAATCTATTACTTATATTCGAACTAAACTTCAATAAATATCATATAATCAAAGTTTTATATCAATATTATACTATAATTAAATTCAATAAAATTAAAATATATGCAACTTTCGCTAATTCTAGAATTAGTTTAATATTCACACTAATTTAATTGTTAAACAAATAAGTCAAAAATAGTAAAAATATAAACCAAATTAATAATTTATTAATTAGTATGAAATAAATATAAAATTTAGCGAACTGTATATAATCAAGATTTTAAATCATTTTAAAGTTATTGATATACTTGTTCATTTTTGTTATTTTTAATTTTAATTTTCATATATTAAGTTTACATATTGGGTTAATTGAATTTATTTTCAAAATTTTGCGGTTGTTTAGGGTAAATAAAAACGCATAAAAATTTTAAAAAAATTACTTAAAAAATTGAGTTTTGGTAAAAAAAATTAAATACAGTCTAAATTATTATAGTTATTATAATTATTAGTACGTTACTGAATACAAATGATATACATTAACAATAAATAAATACTCGCTCAATTTAAATAATATTATTATTTAATATTGGTTATTTTTGTGATTTTTACAAATATTTAATAAAAAGTTTTTATTAATTAATCTTGGCTTTTTACTCATTTGTATCACATTATTTTTTTAACCCTCAATCTAACTAAAAAACTAGAATCACTAATAATTAATTTTAATTTGGGGTATAAAAGAGTTAGTGACTCAACTTGAATAAATTTAAATAAAAAAAAATAATAACAATAATAATAAATTAATATGACTTCTAAAATACTTCACTGGTTAAAAATAATTTTATTTTACTTTCAGCAAGTTGGACTCGAAATCCTCTTGCCTTTAATCATTTATCTGGCGCTTAAGGATACAATTGGCGATATAAACGCCTCCTTATATATGCCAGTACCCAATATAATAAGTATTATAGCCACTCTAATCCTTTACAGAATAATTGAAGTATTAAGTATTATTATATTCATATTCTATTTCTTTGGCAGTTTGACTACATACCTCTTAAAAAATGCTTTATGGAGTCAAGTTGCGAGCGCTGGTTTAAATATCTTGATCGGTGTAGCTTTTTTGACTATGGAATGGTTTGCACCAAAGCCCCTAACTTATTACTTTGGTAGACCTTGGTTTACTAAAAATCAGCCAGAGTTAATATTATGGTGGAATTCAAGATGGGGAAATCCAAACTTTAGAACTGAATTAAAGTGGAATAGTTACGTTTGGGGTATTGGATGGATATTAATTGGAGTAATAGGTCTAGCACTATTATTTACTATAAACTTGGACACAGCCGTGATTTTAGTACTAGTTGTAACTATTGTTGGATTAATTTTTATGGGTGCTTTTACATATTTTTATGCTAAAATTTGGCAAAGAAGGGAAGCTAAATTAGCACAGAATAATAATATCCAAGATAAGGATGGAGTTATTGACGCTGAAATTGTAGTTTAATTTTGTACTATACCATTATCAACTTTTATTTAACTTATTAAAATAAATAACTAACCCTTAATACTACCTCCTTATCTTTATCTTTATTTATTTACAATAAATCAACAAACCAACAGATTAACATAATTTTAATTTACCAACTATCAATAAAGCCCCGAATAACTTTCACAAATTTAACACAAGTGACTAGCTAAATCAGCGTAAATTAATTTTTTATGCAATAAATTTTTAACTGCATCAAATTAATTATATTACTAAATTTAGAATTTTATTAATAATCCAAAATAAGCAACTTAATATCAATTAATCTCGGATTAATTAAACTAAAAATAGTAGGATATTTAGTCAAATTATATCATTATTATTTTTTTGATAATTAATTAATTATTGCTTTAATACTTGGCAATAGAAACTTTAAAGTTATTTTTAAATATTGGAAAATATAGTTATATTTTCATATATTAGTTTGCTACACATGGTATTGTTGATTGATAAAGATTGAAATTATAATGTTAATTAATAACTAATAAGATCTTATTAAATTACAACAATAGACCTAGACTCTTATTCTATACATTTAACAAATAGTTAAAAGTATTTAAGCAAAGTGCTTAATTATTAAAACTTGTAGCATAGTATAGTTGGAGAATTATACTAAAATTAAGCTGGTATAATAAGGCTATTCAATTAATTATTGCAACTATCATTTATAAATTGATTTAAGTTACCAGTTAAATTACTGTTAAATTTTATAATAGTGCTATTATTAATTAATTTATTGATAAGATATTAAGTTAAAAATTTATAACGTCAGTCTATAGTATATTAAAAAACTGCGAAATAAATAGAAAAAAAGCTTAATATAAAAGTTAAAGAGAAAGACTTTATTTTATTACAAAATTACAAAATAAAAATTAAATTCACTTTAATACAACTTCATTACTTGGAAGCTCTTCAAAATCACCCTCATTCTTAGCTGTTTCAGCTCTTAACTCCCTTCTCCTCCAAACCCCTGCATAAAAGTAAGTAAAGCATCCCATCCCCGCAAACCCGACTAAAGTAAATACCAACACTACGACCACTGCAAGATCTAACTCTAAGGTATACAATAAAACTAAACTAACACTTCCTAATATAATGAACCCCACACCCCAAACATACGAATTCCACTTGAGCTCCGTACGGAAGTTAGTAGAGCCCCAACGAGAATTCCACCATAATATAAGCTCTTTCTGATTCTTTGTGAACCATGGACGACCGAAGTAGAATGCTAAAGGCTTTGGGGCAAACCATTCAGTCAAGAGGAATGCTAAACCGATAGTAATATTAATTATACAACTAGCCAACTGACTTAGTAAAGGGTCATTTAGGAAGTAAGTAGCTAAAGATCCGGCCAAGTAGAATAACAAAATTAAAATACTTAAAACTTCAACTAAACGATAAAAAATTAAAGTTAACAAAATACTTACAACATTTGGTACTGGCATATATAAAGCGGCGTAAATATCCCCTATTACAGGCTTTAATATGAGGTAAATAATATTTGGGAACAGAATTTCCAAACCAATTTGTTGAAGGTAAAAAACGAATAGTTTCAAGTAATGAATAAAAGAATTTTTACTAGCTATCATTTAATATTATTTAATAATTGAACTAGAGAAAGATAAAGGATTATAATTTTAGTTAAGTAGATGACGCACTATTTATATCAAAAAAAAATAATTTTAATCGTAATGCAAATTTTTAAAAAAAACTTGGAGTAATCGTTATCATTATTTTATCACCACTATTAACACCATACAATTAATTAATTAAAACCTATTAAAATAAAACTTAAGAACTAGTTTACCCTTAGCATTAATTGTTTATAAACCCTTTTATTATTTATATTAAGCTTGTCCAATATTGTAAAATAAATATAATGTGATATTTAATTTGGTTAAATTAGGAATGATAATTGCTTTTGAGGGTATTATAGTGTTTATGATGATTTTTAATATTGGATACTTATTAATACACTATGATAGTATAATAATGCGATTATTTTAAGTTATACAGATTTTTTTAGTTGTAGTAATCAAACATGTACTCTTATTCAGTAATATTGACTACACGTTTAGTATACTGCAATGATTACTCAATACTTTACAATACATGACATAGCTATTATATCGCAGCAAGCCCCGCAAATACCAAGAGTGCCTATGGTACATAAACCTCTAACATCAAACTTATAATATAATATAAGTATATTCTCCGACAATTTCAGACCCTTAAGCTTTAATAACAAATTTTTAAATTTGGTGTATCGGCTCAACTCATTGATTTTTAATCTAAATAAGGTAAATTTACAAATTTTAAATTAGAAATTCAAATATTTGTAAATTACTACCAAATAGTGCATAGATTTGACAGAGTGCATAAAATTTGCATATTATTTAACGATTAATTTTGAATTGAAGTGGTTAAGTGGTTGAGTGTTTTGAGTTTTAAGTAAGATAAATAAATAAAAACTTTGTAAAATAATGTAAACCAGTTATATTTTAAATATTTTTAATATTTTTAATATTTTTAATTTTAATTTTTAAACTTTAGCAAATTCAACCTTCTCAACTTCAATCTCTTCATAATACCTTGAATAAAACCAGCTAAAACCGCCATTCAAAATTAATTGAACAAATGTAAGTATTAATATAATAATCATTGTAAGGTTAAACTCTACTAAAAAGCATAATACTAAACTAATCCCACCTAAAAGAAAGAAACCTATGGCCCAAGCCCACGAGTTAACTTTAAGTTGGTGTCTAAAACTTGGATTCTTACTAAATCTAGCATTCCATATAGTATTTAATTCACTTTGGCCTTTAGCAAACCAAGGTCTACCAAAGTAAAATGTAAGAGATTTAGGTGTATAGTATTCAGTTACTAGGAAAGCTACTCCTATGAGAATATACAATATGGAGATGGATACTTGACAATATACAGGGTCACTTAATAAATAAGTTAATAAGGCACCAAATACGCAAATACTAAAGAACAATACGCTTAAGGGTTCTATTATGCGATAGAGGATTAGAGTTATTAGGATTGAGAGTAATACGGGTAAAGGAGTGAGTAAAGTTGATACTACGGCTCCAAGTACAGGTTCTAAAGCGAGAAATACAACATATGGGGCAACTATTTCCAGAATAATTATTTGAAGGTAAAATAAGGTGAATTTTACTGAAGGAGATAAATAAGCCATCTTTTGCTAAGATTATTTTTTACTCTTACTATCTCTATTATTATTTTAACAATCTTTTAGGGATAAACCCTAATTTATAAATTTTTTTATTTTTATTTTTATGCACGATTAGCGGTAAACCTCTTCAATGCCATTAATAAATTTATGCTAGGATAATTTTACATAATAATACACAGTTAAAAATTTTACTTTAAAACTTGATCAAATTTTAACTTGTAAGTTGAGATAAACATTGATTATATTTGTTCATTTTTGGATAAGTTACATAATAATTTACATAATAATTTACGCTAAACCAATTATATATCGCTTAATGACTTTCACCAGTTTAAATAACAAATTACAAACTAATAGAAAATTTTTAAAAAAAATTTAGTTGTTTTTTTCTAAATAAACAAGTTATATAAATAACAATGCAAATAAAAACGCAATAACTCCCATAACATGCGTATATATAGCTTATTCCATATTAAGTTAATAGAATACCAAGAGTATGTCACCAGTTCAAAAATATCAATTTTATTTATTCTGGCCTTTTTAAGGCTCTCAATTTAATTTTTAATGAATGTTTAATCATTGTACAATAAAGAGAGGTTTAGATTAATTTTACTATGCGCTTAAATGCTTTTCATATATGCTAAATGGCAATCTTTTACCTAGTGAATATTGGATTTAAATGGTTAATTTTATTGCATTAATAAATTGAAATTAAAGTTTAATGTATTTTTGAATAGAAGGAAAATAGCAATAGTTAAGTAGAAAGAAATTTTATTTAGTTTAATAAGTATATAATATTAATACTGTTTATATGGTGGATAAATTTAAACTATTAATTTCTAATAGTTTTAAAGATAAACAAAATAAAAAATCAATATGCAAACAGTTTTAACCTATAGGATTAATATCTTTATTAAGTATAATTTTAACTTTACGCATATTTAAAAATGCTAATGGCTAAAAATTTTAGAAATCAAGTTTAAATGCGCATAAGGGTGCATATAGTTAAAAATAATTGACTAAATGAATGTATTTTAATCTAAAAAATATAAAACATATAGGTGAATAACACTCTCAATTAACTATCAAATTAAGAAATGTTTATAGTGGATAAATTAATTTGCAAAGACCCTTAATCAGCATTAAGTACTGAAATGAAATTATTTTAGAGGCTTAATAAATTCAACTGAATTAAATAAAAGTTATTATTCAATTTAGATAATATAGTTAGAGATGTAGAGTGGATTATTATTGCAAATGCATTATCCTAAAGGAGTGCAGCAGATGAAGTACAGATAAAGCAATAAAATATAAATATTATGCTATCCTAGTCTCGTTACATTTTAAGCTAATAGTAATCATACAAATAGCTAGGCGCATAATTAATGCTTTTTAAAGAATGTATAAAACTTGTATAGCAATAATCTGCCGATATAAAGCCTCAATATTCAGAATAAAATTTAATTTTTATTTATATGGCATTGTGAATATATATTAGTTTAATTAGCGCATTAATTATTTTTTTATATACCTCAATATTTTATTGGAATAACATGTGAAGGAATGCAGTAAATTGTTAACTAATTTCTTCAACTATTAAATAATATTAACTAATCTTTTAAAAAGCTCTTTTTTAGCTATTAACTAGCAAAAATAGTAGTATTTTGAGCTAAATATTATCATAAATCTAAATACTTGATACGTTGGTCTTAATTGATATTAATTACCTTAATTAACTTAATTAATCTACCACTCTATTCTACCATAGTGATAAATATTTATTACATAATAAGCCATAAGAGGGACTCTATTTAATTTAACTTTGTATGAACTCTGTTCAAAATTTTAATTTTAATACAAGAGAGTTATCATCATTATGAACATTATTTAAAAAAAATTATTGATAATACCATATTAAAATATTATATTATCAAATTTCACTAATAAAATATGGTGTTTAATACGCTGCATGCGACTAAAAATCGAAAATAATGTATATTTGCGCTATAAAAATTATGGACAAATTTTCCTCAATTTAACCGGAATCACTCATATAATTGAACACAATAAAAATACCGTTTAATTAAAATCTGTCGATTGTGATATACGTTATTATATGAAAAATTTTATATATTTGCTAAAAATAAACTATATATCATGTGAAATGAAACAATTTTCAATAAACGTAATGCACTTATAAATTATTAGTTTTTTAATAATTAAAAATTATATTGTTAGCTAATCATTCTTGCAATATACAGTATTATAAAGGGAAATTTCTGTATATGATTTAATTATGAAATATATTTAATACTGGATTAGATCTCTGACTAGTATTTGTACGAATATAGGATTAATAGGAGCACTTTAAGGATAACTGAATTCGCTGCTTTAATGAGAAATTGGGTTCAATTACTTTTGTATTATATATAAACTGTCACTCATATATAGTAAATATAATTATCATTGGTTTATATGATATTATCAACTCTTTAAAATAAATAAGAACTTCAAATGGTATATGAGAAAACTTGATTAAAGATAAGAATTCTTATTAAGTCAACTTTATTATTTTAAAAAAAATTATACTTTTCTAAAATTTTTAGTATATTTTAATCAATATTAATCACTAAAAATATTTTAATTATTTAAATCTAAACTCAAATAATTAATAAATTATTAAGTTTATAAAATTTTATGCAGTTATATATAAATTTGGATTGAGTTAACTGAAAATTCTCATATCAGTGTATTGAGTTATTAGAAATTTATCAATCTAATGATCTACTAATTTAGTAATTTTACATATTAAATATTAATTTTATAAGTTTCTAAAAGCTTATAATAAATATTAGCGTTTTAACTTGAAGAATATATAATAGATTAATTAAGAACTATTCAATTAATCAAATTATTTTATTCTCATATAATATTGTATTAATTCTACCCGCAATACCCAACTACATATATATTAGATCGCTTTAGATACAACTAATAATAACTTGCAAAATTTATAAATCTAGATCTTAACAGATAAAATTTGTTGAGAATAGGGAATAAAAAATATAATTTCTCAAGCTTTAATAAAAATCACCTTATTGAAAATTGAGGAATGCGCACTCATCATTATTGTTATTGACAAATTGGAGTTGTGTAACTGAATTTTTTCGTTGAACTACTTTGCAATATTATCGTAATTTGTATTAAGTTTTTTACTATCGGGATAATAGCTATATTCATAATGATTAGAAGCTAGTACCGATTATTGTAATCAGGAAAATTATTTTTTATTAACTTTTATCCAAATGTACAATATAAAGTAAATTATCACTACTTATACAGCTTATAATTTCCAATTTTTTGATTATATTCACAAGTACAATAAATTAAACCTTTTAATTAATTAATACCATGAAAAGTAATTAAATTTAAAAAAACTCTTCAATAAAATTTTAATGAATTTGTACTAAGATTATTTGCAATATATTTAGAATAACATAACATTATTAAAGTTGTTAATATAAACTAAATCAATAATTTAAGCTTCCGTATGATTATTTGTTATTAATAATGGATTTAAATAAGAATGATGAATAATATATTATTAGGCTTATCCATCTTCTAAATAGAATTTAAGCGTATTAATTTTGATAATTAAGCTCATTCTATATTTCGAAATTAAGGGTTCAGTTAGAATCGCTTAATTAATATATATAGTTTGAAGTATTTATATATAGCAAAAACAGTGACTGATATTAAAATTTTACATAGCTTTAGCTCTCTTTTAATCAATAATCAATAATTTCTCACTAAACTTTAAATAAAGCTATATTTAACAGTTGATTTGAATACTGAGATTATTTGGTAATCTAACTTTAAATTGTTTCAATTAGTGATAGTTTAGCGTTTTAAAAAAGCTTGTTAAAAGACTAT
>KQ964467.1:17087-28187 GCA_001566745.1 Conidiobolus coronatus NRRL 28638
TTTAAACTTTAAGCTTGAATATTTAATAATATATATATTGAATTTAACATATTAATTATTTAAAAGTTTTGAAACATGTTAATATTTCAAGCCACCTTTCCAATGTTTAATCAAGAAAGTTTAAATATAGATTTTCAATTAAATTTCAAAAAAATAAGTTTTGAGCATAAATTACACTTTAAGATATTGAATAGTAATTAATTTAATTCTTATTATTTTTTGCTAATAGATAACAAAATTATTGAAGTTGTGTAAGACCGGTATATGTACCATACAAAATCTATAATAAAATACAAAATAAAAGTATAATTGTTAAATTTATAGCAGTTTTATTTATTTAGAGAAGTTGAAAGTTAAATAATTACAAATATATTTTTGTAAAATAGCTAAGTTAATTACATCATATATCAATATATGAATTAAATTATTCTTCATCTTTGTTAAAGAAGAGGAAGATGAAAATAATGGTGACAACACCCATGACAGCGGCTTCACCAGTGAACAACCAGGTGTAGTAGGGATCGGCGGAACCAAGGGCAACAATCATACCAAGAAGAGAACCGATACAGTTAGTGAAAAGGAAAAGAGCAAGGACAAAAGATTTGAGTTCTTCAGAGGCATACTTGAAAGCGAATTCTAAACCAGTAGCAGAGGCGAAAATTTCAGAGACAGCCATTAAGAAGTAGACAATAATTTGCCACCAGATAGTGAAGTCATTGTTCAAATCACCGACATCCTCAGGTTTAACACCAACATCAATGGTGTATTTATCGGAGAAATCATAGTAAGGTCCAGAAGCATATACCTTAGATTGGAAGATAGCAGCAAGAACCATAGAAAGAGTACAGAGAGTGAAACCAATACAGATACGACGAAGAGGGCCCAAGTTGACTCCTAACTTACGTAAACCGGGGAAGATGAGATAATCGAAGATAGGAAGGAAAATGACTAATACAAGGGAGTTGACAACATTAAGCTGTTCAGAAGATAACCATTCGGGACGTTGCATACGCATACCTTGGATAATGAAAGAATCAGACATGTTGTTGTAAAGAGCCCAGTAGAAACCGTAGAAAGCAAAAGCCTTACAAGCTCTGAGAGATTTCTTAAGATCTTCAACAAATTGGTGATCCCAGCCAACAGAAACTTTATCAGAAACCTTAGCATTGTCTAAGAAATGAGTAGCATCAGGGTTAGAACCACGGTTGGCAATGGCGTACTTAATACAACCGAGAGCTTTGGTAAGAGGGTTGACAGTGATTTCAGTATCCTTGAACTTGTTCTTACCAAGGGCAAAGACAATAGTACCAACAACGAAGACACAGGCGGGGAAACCATAAGTAACACCATAGTTACCATGGTTAAGATAGGCATCACCCTTAACAGCAGTAGCCTTGCTGAGGATAGGGCAGACAATTTGACCAACGAAAGCACCCAAGTTAATGGACCAGTAGAAGAAACGGAAAATACGTTCAACAGTCAAGTTGTGACCATAGAATTCATTAGGCTTTCTACCAGTAGGAACATCTTCAGCAGGAACTTGAAGAGCAGCGAAAGCGGAGACATTGGACTTAATACCACCCATACCGAAGGCAATGAAAATGTATGAAGCAACGATGAAACCCCAAGTACCACAGTTAGCAGCAAGACCAGCAGGAGAAGCAGTAGCAGCCAAGATGACTAAACCAATAATATACCAGATAGCAGAGAGAACGATAGCCTTATATTTACCGACGTAACCATCAGCTAAAGAGGCACCGAAAATAACAGTGAAATAAGCGAAAAAAGTGAAACCTCTGTTAATAGCAGAGGCAGATTGAGTAGAGTAACCTAAGGTCTTAACCAAGTAGGGAATGAACATTAAAGAAGCACCATAGAAAGATAAACGTTCACATAATTCGGTGACAATAACAATCCAAGCAGAGCTAGGAATGGGACCGTAGATAAAATGGGCGTCCTCACCGGGAACTACCTTTTCGGATTTATAAGCGGTAGTTTCTAAGTCTTTAGAATCGCGAGTCATAAGAGAAAACTTAGAAAGAGATTTTTATAAAAAAGAGAGCAATTGATCAGTAGCAGACTATAGTCAATGCTATATAATAAAAAAAACTAGAGAAGAGTTAGAAGAGACAAGCTGATACCGATGGCAATGCCAAATGTCAAAGGTTTATATAGCAGTTTGAACTCAATTCAGTGGGTATATTATGATAGATAGTTTAACTGCATGATCAACCGTGATTATTTTTTTAAAAATTGAGGGAGAAAATTGAATTCAAGGTGATTTATACCCACTAATATCACAAGTCTTTTGTTTATAATGGCTAGGGCACTTTTTTATAAAATCCATTATTCAGGTATTATTAGATTTATTAAAATATTTATTAGGTATATATTAAGCTTATTTAATCTATTGTTTTGGCAAATTAAAGAATTCAATCAAGTATTTTATTAATTTACTAGCCATGACTCATCAATATAATAGCGATTAAATTGAAAACTTACAGTGTTTTGTTTCTATGAATAACTCTAGTTAATTTGACTAATTTGCATCAGTTTGATCAAAAATTTAACTTTAATATAAATGAATTATTATTGATTGAAATCATTATTTAAAGAAATAAAATTTAAATATCAAATTACCATTTGTAACATTATTTTAGTAAACAATGGTGTTTTGTTGATATGGTTTAAGTGAATAAAAATAAATAATATTATGTTTTAAAAATTTTTTGAATAAAGTTTCGTTAGTTTAACTTGAATATCTTGTATAATTAACTCAAATAAATAAAATTATTTTATATTAACAATGATCAATATTAGTTTATAAAAAGATAAGTTTTGAAAATATCCAAGTATACGATAAACGATAATCAACAAGAGCTTTAACTGTATTTTAACTACAATCAAATGGAAAAACTAAAACTAAAAATTAAAATTAGGAATTTCACCGAGCTAAAAAGCTTCAAATAAATTTTCCAAAAATTAAAAAAATTGAGTTACCTAATTTGGAAATAAATTTAATTAATAAAAATCTATTTTAAAAAAGATATATATTAAACTTTAGTTACGGGTAAAATATTTTATCGATTTACAAATAAAATGGTATGATTTATTGGTCTAGTGTTATCATTATGACGATTATATAGACAATTCTAAGTCAATACTATAGCATTAAGCTCTATTCAAGCTGAGTTAATATCTCAACATAATGTTCTTTGTTTTGAATAATTTTTGAGAGAAAAATGTTCAATAAGTAAAATAAACAAAACCTACAAACATAATTCAACAAAATATTAAAGTACATGAAAAAGGCTCAACGTTACCAACTATAGTAAATAAATTATAGAAAATAGTAATAAATAACAAGTAAACAATATCCACCCTGTAAGCATTTATGTAGTAAGAGGGAGCACATTTTAAGTCAAAATTACTAAAAAACTATTGAACAGAGTTTTTTCATATAATAACATTTATTTGATCCATTATTATTAATAATATATTTTCTATATGCGATAGAAATCTACTTTTAACTTATGATGTTGGGAATCTGTTTCAAATTTAGAAAAAGGAATTATATTAGTAAATATTTATAATAAAACTATTGATCTTGATAATGTACAATTTGTGTTAGTGCATAGTTATATTATATTAAACCCAAAGTTTGCTAGCTCAAATTAATGAATTTTTTGGATAGTTGTTATCAAAACTTATAAGCGAAACATTTTAATTAATAATTAAAAATGTGATCCCGACATATAAATTTACAAAATTTTATTCAATATTAATACAATCATATGACAATAGTATGAGTATTGTAATGCTATAACAGCAGTTCTGTAGGATAATATGCAACCTTTCACTTTAATTCACTTATTCGAATCAGATGATTATTAAATTTCAGTAGTTTTTTATTTTTAGTAATATTATCTTATCTACTCCAGTATAAATATTATTAAATGATATAAGAGTAGCTTAAAGCTTTATTCGATCGCTTTTAAAATGTTAATACTAGCTTAATTAGACGAAATGAATATAATCGCACCTCGGTTAAAAATTGTGAAGTCAGCCCCGATATCATAAGGCAGAGTTTAATTAAAAGCTAGTTAATAGCACACTTTTATAATAATGTCGAATAATGTAAAAATGATTTCACAAACTTAATCACTTGACAGTATAGGTATTCCACATTTTTCAGTTAAAAATAAAAATATTTTTTCATCGATTTTTTACTCAGTTGGCTAAACGAGTTTAGTGGTATATTTATTAAAATATTAATAAAAATTTACCCCTTATATTACATCTTTATATTGTTTTATAAAATATGATATGCTATTTAGAGCTCTTTAAAAAGGTTAGCTTATTCAAGTAAAGCATTTTGTGCTCTATAAATTAGCACCCTCCATTAATTAAATGTAACTCACGTGAACCATAGTAAACTTGGGTCGATTGATTATCCGCAACGATCAGTAGATAAAAGTGTGGTATAGTCCTTGGAGTAATTCTTTTAATTAGAAAAAAAGAATAAAGAATGTATTTATGGGTTGATCAAGAGGAGGCGATAACGTGGTCATCGATCAAAGGTCATCCGTGTCAATCGTCTTTATTTATTCATAATTAGAATCTTCTAGCTATACAGTTGGAGCCATTTCGTTAAAATGGATCCTTTAGAATTATTTTCTAGATAAGATAACAACTATATTATATAAAGATGAACCGATAAAAATAGTCAATATATCACACTTGTAGGCGCTGGGCTTTTATATAGTTAACTCTAATTTATACAATATATATTTGTGGATTTGTGATACAAAAATTCTGCATATATTGATTTTAAATCTAGAAGTCTTGAAAAATGGCACTGGCAGTCTAGAGAGATCATTATATTAAAAAAACGCATTAATTGCGCTCTAATTGAGTCCAGAACAACGCCAAAATTTTAATTAATAAAATACTGTTATCAAAATAAACTTCTTCATTAAAACTATAAAAATATTCTTAGTCAATTATTGATATAGATTTTTTAGTATTGCGACATCATAAACAAAACATTCCTAATTCACTAACTAGACCATTTGATTGATAAGAGAGAGAATGATAAATGATAGAATATATTTTTGTGTATCATCATATGATCCTTCTATATCCAGTAATGGATTTATTGTATTAACAAAATGTCAAGTGATTTTTGATCAATTAAGCGATTGGTGAAAGTCCTCAATTTCACGTGATGAATAGCTTAAACCATAGGCTGAGATTAAAGGAAACGGCCATGTCCTTTAGAGGTTTGTATGAATGGGGAATTTTAAGCTAGTATGTGGTTTTGATCAGATTGAATTGGATAGGAGATCATAAGACTTCCATACTTAGCCATCACATGATAGCAAGGAGAATAGAATGGGATTTTAAATTGCTAGGTGAGAGTTGGCAATTGGGAAAATATAAAACAGAAATGAGGATTAGACAAATTAATGATGTTGTGCTAGCGTAAGTCTATTTTCATAGAATAGATTTGCGCCAATTAGTACTTTTTTCCTTATAGGAAAAAGTAGCAAATATAGCTGACAGTTAGCATAATGACTCACGTTAGCGTGAGACAAAATTCTTAATAAATTTGGTAGTTAATTGGCTAATCGAGTGCGCAATGTTAAATTGTCCCTATTAGGCACAAAATGGATACAATTTTGAAATTTCAACATTCGAAATTTAACTTTTCCCAACTAATATTTGAACTTATCCAGCTTCCACACATCTTAATCTAAATCATCGAAATACTTACACAGCAAGATTTTAATTACTATATAAACTATGACATATGCACATCTATGCTCTATCAGCTTAATTACTCTTCTAACCTTTCTCAAACCCTTCAATCGTATTGACTTACGTCTACTGAACTGATCACCAACTCTTTTATTCATCTTTATAACTTTATTTCAGTTCAATACTCCTAATGACTCAAAATTCCAAAGATTTGGAAACACCCCCTTATGAAAGCGAAAAACCCGTCTACATTCCTGGCGAAGAACCTACCTATATTTATGGTCCCATCCCTGCTTCCGCTTGGATTGTTATTGTCACCGAATTGTGTGAACGTTTATCTTTCTATGGTGCTTCTTTAATGTTCATTCCCTACTTGGTTAAGACCTTAGGTTATGACACTCGATCTGCCTCTGCTATTAACAGAGGTTTCACTTTCTTCGCTTATTTCACTGTTATTTTCGGTGCCTCTTTAGCTGATGGTTACATCGGTAAATATAAGGCTATCGTTTTCTCTGCTATCTGGTATACTATTGGTTTGGTCATCTTGGCTGCTACTGCTTCTCCTGCTGGTCTTGCTGCTAACTGTGGTACTTGGGGTTTCATTGTTGCTTCATACTTATTCATTGCCTTCGGTATGGGTGGTATTAAGTCTAATGTCTCCGCTTTCGCTGCTCTTCAAGTTCCTGCTGAAGATGTTCCTACTGGTAGAAAGCCTAATGAATTCTATGGTCACAACTTGACTGTTGAACGTATTTTCCGTTTCTTCTACTGGTCCATTAACTTGGGTGCTTTCGTTGGTCAAATTGTTTGCCCTATCCTCAGCAAAGCTACTGCTGTTGAAGGTCATCCCTATCTTAACTATGGTAACTATGGTGTTACTTATGGTTTCCCCGCTTGTGTCTTCGTTGTTGGTACTATTGTCTTTGCCCTTGGTAAGAACAAGTTCAAGGATACTGAAATCACTGTCAACCCTCTTACCAAAGCTCTCAGTTGTATTAAGTACGCCATTGCCAACCGTGGTTCTAACCCTGATGCTACTCATTTCTTAGACAATGCTAAGGTTTCTGATAAAGTTTCTGTTGGCTGGGATAACCAATTTGTTGAAGATCTTAAGAAATCTCTCAGAGCTTGTAAGGCTTTTGCTTTCTACGGTTTCTACTGGGCTCTTTACAACAACATGTCTGATTCTTTCATTATCCAAGGTATGCGTATGCAACGTCCCGAATGGTTATCTTCTGAACAACTTAATGTTGTCAACTCCCTTGTATTAGTCATTTTCCTTCCTATCTTCGATTACCTCATTTTCCCCGGTTTACGTAAGATGGGTATTGCTTTGGGACCTCTCCGTCGTATCTGTATTGGTTTCACTCTCTGTACTCTTTCTATGGTTCTTGCTGCTATCTTCCAATCTAAGGTATATGCTTCCGGACCCTACTACGATTTCTCTGCTCAATACACCGTTGGTATTGACTCTAAGAAAATCGGCGATTTGAACAATGACTTCCCTATCTGGTGGCAAATTATTGTCTACTTCTTAATGGCTGTCTCTGAAATTTTCGCCTCTGCTACTGGTTTAGAATTCGCTTTCAAGTATGCCTCTGAAGAACTCAAATCTTTTGTCCTTGCTCTTTTCCTTTTCACTAACTGCATCGGTTCTCTTCTTGGTATGATTGTTGCCCTTGGTTCCGCCGATCCCTATTTCACCTGGTTGTTCACTGGTGAAGCCGCTGTCATGGGTGTTGTCACCATTATTTTCATCTTCCTCTTCTTCAACAAGGATGAAGAATAATCTACTAATTCACTGTAACAATATTCAGATTAACAACTCAATTGCAAATGTTAACTATTTAATTTTAATCTTACATAAATAAAGCTTAATAAATTTTTAAAAATTAAACTAAATTGCACCAATGTTATAATATTAAACTGTCATCTCTAATTGATAAAAATTTTATTTCCAGTTTTAAATTGATTTTAACATCAAAATAAAATTAACTTCTAATCAAGTTGTACTGTGTTAAACTTGAGATAAAAGAAGTTCCGATTTTTATTAAATTTTAAGTTTGATTAAATTAAAGATAACGGTTATTGATATAGATTTTGATAAAGTAGTTTATTGATTTAACAAAATATATTGTGTTTAATAATATGATATAACATATTTTAACTTTATTATGCATGATTTTTATCAATCTATAATTAACTTTTCTTAAATAAGTGCAACTAAAAAACTTAGCCAATGATGTATACAAATCTACGAATAGAAATTTTACTTTCTTTATTAACGCCGCAGGGGTAATCGCAGCCTTAAATAGTTTACTTGAGAAATATCTTTTCAAACTGTTGCTAACTAAGTTAAATGAATAAAATGTGATATATATTTTAACATATCCATTATTCAACTTTTTAAAAAAGTGTACATGTATTATATATGAAATATTACAATTATGCTTCAGCTATAAATATTGCTAGCAAATGAAATATATTTTATACTTTAGAATCTACTCAGTTCTAGATTCTTAAACTACAAAAATATATACTTCACAGCCCATTTATTATTTTAACTAATCAAATCAATTTTTGAGCCTCATTAATTCGACTTAATATTAATAATAAAGCTTGCAAGTTTTAGTAACTTTATTTTTTGATTTGTATAGTTTATAATATATAATGAGATATGTAATTTTATATATCGATTTGAGTTTAATTGTTTAGTATAATCATAGTTTAAACATACTTCTTTATTAGAATCTTTTTTAAATTTTACTGCAGAATATTGATCACTTGTACTGATTTGCAGAATTAGTTATATAATTGTAAAAAATTTGGGTATTAGTTATAAAAATTATATTTTTAATAATATTTAAGGCTCTTTAATTTAAAAACTATCACAGCTTCAATAGCATATAAATAAAACTAATTAACATAATTATAGTTATTACTCTAGGCTTATATAAATCTTCTTTTGCTAAATTCCTATCGTATGCTGCAGTAAAGCCAAATATTTACAGATTTAAATAACGATTTAGTCATAATATTTGTAGATTCTAAAGAACTGCGCATTCGATCAATAAACAAAAATCCAATCCAAGGAACTGCTTATTTAAAATAAGTCTAATCACATGGATGGCTTCTTAATATAAGATTATTATTTAAACTAGTAGCTTTTTTGTATTTAATAGCTCAACTAAAACATAAGCTAATAATCTTATTAATACAGATTATTAACAAGCTTTTAACTCAGAATGGGATTATTACTATTTCATTATGTGATAAATAAATGAAAACATGTTCACTATGAGCTTTAGGAAATATTTTAAACTTATCAATTGTTTTGTGTTTATGGCTCTAAATAGAAGTTTCACAAATAGCACAGTTTCTAGCTTGTTTCCTTCTATATAGAGTAAGTAGCACCGAACTTCTAACTGTCACGTTCTTCGAAAAAAATTTATGACGTAAACTAGCTTTTCAAATCTATATTAGTAAATAATGAGCTATATTATAATAACAATAAACAGAAATACTAAAGTCAATATGACTAATGTTTATTAAGAAGACAAATAGAGTAAAAATCCCCAACTTTCAACAATTCACAAGAATGCAAAGTAATTTCAGTTACACAACTCCAAAGTTAAAAACTAAATTATTTTTGTACTTTTGTTGATAAAATCTATTAAAATCTATTTCTTTATAGAGTAATATCCTTTTAACTGAGAATTTTATTTTGCTTATCTAGGAATTAACCCCGTTTTCTCAATAAATTAATAGCAAAATTCTATTTAAAGCAAGACTTTATCGATTTCTGTTTACTTAGTATAGAGTTATTTTTAAATGAAGCTGTATATACTGATCATTGGCTAATAGAGCTCAATATAATCATACATATGATTAAAATAGATGTAAATTAAAGATTAAAAATAAACAATAAATATTTTTATCTCATCTAAATTGATATAGTTAAGTTTTGGATGTATAGTATTTTAGGTCTAGATTTCACTTGCATTTAAAAAAGAATTGATATACTTTGACAAATTCATATGCATATACATACCATCTGAAATCAAATGCACTCAAAAGTCAGTATATATTGAGAATTTTATAGAGCACATATTTTTCAAAGATATATCACTTAAAACAGTGTTGAAGCTTTTACATTGGTTGAAAACTGGGTCTAGATGCAATGTAATAAAACATTAACAGTTTGAATAATAATGCTTTATTGTTCAATCAAGCTTATAATAAACCTGCATTATGATCAAAATATAACCGTTTTATATTTAAGTCTATCGAAATAATAAAAGACAAACTTTTATAAAATTTGCACAATTCTTTTACAAAGTTAGATATATAATGCGCTTAATATTAATAATGATAATAAAGCTTCTGGTAATTAATATTAAATCGCTAATTACTTTACAAACTGATTGTTAAATTCTAAATCACATATCGATTCTAATGTATTTTCTGTACTATTAAGTACTATCCCACTGAATTTTAAATATTAATTTATAAGCAAACAAGGGTTGTTGAAATTAAATATATGAGTGATTCTGGTTAACGCGAGGAAAATTTGTCCAAAATTTTTTATAGGGCAAGATTAAAAAATTTTCAATTATTATAATATATAGCGTATTAAGGAACAACTATTTTTAGATATTGCTGGCATATAGTATTTCAGTTTATTATTATGAAGTTTGCTCTTTTAAATATTGGATATATAAGATAATAACTAACTTATTTTAAAATTAAAATTTTGAACTGAGCTCACACAAATTTAAGCCAAATTAACCAGAACCTCTCATATATCAATAATTCGAAAATTTAGAGATAAATCACAATGCATAATAGTGCTAATAGACTAATTCAAGCTAAAATAGTAATATAACTAGATACTTATAAAATAAATGTAATAGTTTTGCTATTTAAATCTGAAAGATAAGAATAAATTTGAAATAAATAAAACAATAGCGTGGTAAAGAAGACTAAGGCTAATTGCAGGCATAAAACTACCGCAAAATATCAAGAAATATTCTAAGATCTTTATAATTTTTATAAATAATATGAATTTAATGATATATTTAAATTACTACTTTAGATGAATTATAAATAGCATCAATTTTAGAGTGTATATTCCAATACTAAGATAGTTAAATTCGTTTATATTTTTATATTTTTATATCATATCGCGATAAATATAATAGGTTATAGTTAGACTTAAAAGAATACTATATAATATAATTATATTTTTATTTTGGATTTAATATGCATTATTATATAAAAATATTAATGAAACTTTAATATATATGTAAAAATATTCATAATTATCTTCACATTTTAAAT
>KQ964467.1:38097-57901 GCA_001566745.1 Conidiobolus coronatus NRRL 28638
AAAATTTTATATATGGATTATTCGTAATATTTTTGATTTTTAGTTGCTTAAAGCTTATTAAAGAGTATCTTTTATTATTCAAAGTTAATAATATAGCATGTTTATATGATATTATTATCAATTTTCTATTAAATAAGGACTATACACGATGAAAACTTGGTTATAAAAAATTAAAACTTTGGACTGAGCTCATATAAAACTTTGATCAAATTAACCAGAATTACTCATATTTTTAATTTATGTACATTAATAAATATAGACTAAATTTTAGAAAAGTATAATATTATATTTTAAAATAAAAACATAGATTAATAAGAGCTATGTCTATACGTATAAGTCTAGCATTTCTTTTTAAAGTAAAAATATCGGTAGTGATTCCTTCTTATGGACACTTAGAGTAGGCTTAGCAGCACGGTAATCTTTGTCAGATTTATTTGGCCTATATGTGCCGTTGTTGAGAGTTAATAATCTGACTGCTTCGTTTTAAAGCATTAACTTTATCCTTGTGAATCTTCTTAATCTGAAATGGTGGCTGGCTATCTTGTAGATTTTGCTAGAGTTTTCTTAGAATCAAGTTTATGGGAATTCGGTTAATTTACTATTAGCAGCTATTTCTTTGAGATAATAAACCAGTTTTATTATGTTTTCGCTTCTAATTTCTTCGCAATCCATGTTACCATTCACTCAGTGGTAGTTTTAGGAGCTTTAGAAGTCATAGTATTATTGTAAATAGAAGCATTGTTTAAATCTTGTTCACAGCTTTGAATTAATATCTGACCAAAGTCTTAACTGGTTTATACTTAGGTTCATTATCTAAGGATTGTTGACAATATGGTACTTTATTTTTGCAATTCATTACTTGAAATAATATAGCAGTGATATCACGATAAACACGATTATTTTTCTTCTTACCAAAGTGTCGGATTTAGTACAGTTCATGGCGTACCTACAATATCATTAGGTTGGCCAAATCTAAGCCCACAAGTTGAGCGAACGATTCTATAGTATTGCATGAAAACGCTGGTTATATATTCTAATCAATATGCGCATCAGAAGGGGGACCGAAAAGATATAACAGTCTAATGTAAGAGAGAAGAGATGCACACTATCGATGCGGCCACTTCATTGTCCATAAGAAGACCAAAGTAGTCTATAGTATTGGATTAAGTGAAATCGCAGTGGATCTTACTTCCAAATACAAGATTAATTAAACCAGAGCTATGTTTGTCTAAAGTTTCAGTTAAATAGTTTGATAAAGAAGTGATAGCTCAGTAAGAGGAGCTTCTTAAGATTTTTAGGAATGAAATATCCAATTACTTTTGTAAATTATTTAAATTTTGCTATGTAAAGTACTCTTTCTTGCAGCTAAATCCTTGATGGATTTGTATAAAGAAGTATAGCGAGGGGAATATTTAAGGTTTGAGCAATTGCAAAATGTAAAATATCTGTAATCTCGAGAGAATCATCAGAAATAGAAACTTAAGTAGAAACGAGAGTAAGTGTAGCACCAGCTTCAGAGACTTCTTTAACATCTTTTTCGAGGTCATAATATATTTCCTTCTCATTTTTAGAACAATGATGCTTACACTTTGGAAACTCAAACTGCTATTTAAGCTTTATGATTAATTTCAGAATATGATCAGTCATACGAAAAAAGTGGAAGCGAGGTCAACTTCAATCAATTGCCCAACATCTAAATCTTGCATAATTGATCTTGAGTTTCGATCCAACGAACAAGGGATCAAATTAATAATTAAATAATCCAATAATAATGGTATATCCAAGCTTTTTATATGAGCAGAAGTATCTTAATATTCTTCATCCCGGTCCTTAAAGACCTTAGCAATCTTAGAACTGTTGGATATATTTTTTAATTAATTCAAAGCGATCTTAGTGATACTGAATTTTTCAGAAACTAAGCTGGGAGTATATTTATCTATAAATAAACGATTATCTTCGTTAGTTATATAAATAACCCTAAAGATAAGCTGTGAATAAGAGTAATATTGCTAAGAAACTAGAATGGAAGGTATATCAATACCGAGTAGAGACTTTGCAACTTATTTGCTTCAAGATTGTTAAAATCGCATTGAGGAAAGCTTACGAGGATATATTAGATCTTTACAGAAAAAAAATTAGCAAAAAATCTCCCAATAGTGACATATATTTGCCAGATGAATATGGCGAGGCACGCCACACTGCCAAGTATAGTTAAATTGCTAGTAAAATACTTATTACTTTTATTGCGCCTTAAAAAGAAAGATGAAAGTCATGGATACGAATATAGCTTTTAATTAATCGTTTCTTATTTCCAAGCCTTTAGTGAAGTTGCTAATGAAGGTACTACATTCCAAAATCAATGCTCGCTAATCATAATTTGTTGTAAAAACTCAATTAGTGAATTAATCAATTATTTAGCAAGCTAAATATCAGTATAAATAAAAATTATGCTGTAACTTATAAATTATTTGTTTTAAATAAAATTAATAGTTTAACTCTATTTGCAATAGTTATTTTCCAACAAAAATTAATTTTTGATTTTATAAAGTTATTTATTGATGAAAAATATTATATGAGTAATTCTGGTTAATTTGATTCAAATTTTGTATGAGCTCAGTCCAAATTTTAATTTTTTATAACCGAGCTTTCATCGTTTATATCAATTATTTAATAGTGAATTGCTAATAATATCGTATTAACATACTATATTATCAACTTTTACTAATTAAAGCTACTCTTTAATAAGCTTTAAGCAACTAAAAATCAAAAATATTGCGAATTCCCCATATAATAAATTTTGGTCAAATTTGTCCTCGTTTTAACTAGAATCTTTCATATTACTTTTATAAAAATTTTCAATTAAATTTTCAGTAAAATATTTCGTATTTTATTTTTAAGGTTAATTATTAAAGTTTTTGTTAACATACAATTGTTTTTGTATAATAGCTAAATAGAGTTAATTGAGTTTATTAGTATTAATACGATCTTTAATAATTAACTAGTCTAGGCCTTTTTTATCATAGTAATATAAACAGCCAAGTATTAATTAATGTAAATATTTACAATAGCTAATCGCACTTTTTATTTTTCAATCAAAAACTTGCATCCTTTACTTAGATGCATAAAGTTATTCAAAATTATCCATATATTATGTAAGCATCGTTATATTATGTGAGATTTATGTAAGATTTATGTATGAAACGATGCAAAGTGTATGTGTGATTATTGAATTTTTATTAAAATTAATAAATATAATTATTTTGTTTTATTTTCTCAAGATGCTAAAGTTACATTGCCAAGTATAATTAACAATAATAAATGGATATAATATTAATAGCAACGTAAATAACATTTTTTCATTATAAACTTAGTAATAATTTAAAAAATCACTAGCAGTCATATTACTATTGGCAAACAATGTTCAATATTTTTAATTTATTTAATTAATTATCACATACACGCGAGAGTATTAAAACGTGATAATTAATCTGTAGTTTAATTAATCAATTTGCAGGATTTTGTGAAATTAAAAATTTATATTTTTTTACATTTAGTTCTGGGGTTTAAGGCATGCTGAGAGTTATTTAAATTAATACAAATATTTAGATTTGGTTATTTATTTTATTTATTTGGCTTATAAATGTAAATTTAATTAATTACTAGACATATAAAAGATAATTTGAATAATATATACACGTTTTAGACACAGTTATCAGTGTAATATAGATTTATGATTTAATATTAAAATTGAAGTAAGCTTGCATAAGTGTGAGGAGATGTTAAATTAAAATCAACCTTAAAATAAATCTTAATAAATTGTTGAAAATTAAACTTAAATTATTTCCCTGCGCTCCTAACATAACTTTTAGCCTAATTTTTAATAGTAGTAATAGCGGTTGAAAATATCAATAATATTATTTAACTTAAAATAAGTCTTATTCGCTCCTTATTAGCGAATCACTATATTAATATTAACTTATTCGCAAAGTTTTGAATACAAATAGATGCGATTGTACAATTATATGCAAGTTTATTTCTTTTCGTACAAGATTTAACATTTTGAGGTATCATTAAACCTTGGTGAATTAATTTTATCCATTCAATTAATTATAAAATGCAGAATTACTTGTAAAGTGACGATATGATATTATAAGTTTAATAATATAATGGTTAAAACTGTTATTATATATCTACCGTTGTAAGCTCTGATTTATACTCCAATTACTAATACAATTTTAACCCTTTTCTACTAATTTAATAAAACCATGAAAATCTTTACTTTTCCTCCAATAAATCAACGCTTAGATTAAAATTTTCAATAATTTTACGTTCACTGTTGATGATCCTTTAATTTTTTAAGGAAATTATCATTTTTATAAAAAAATTTGAAAAATGTATTTTATATCGTTGTTGAAAGTTAAAATTACAATTGATAGCACTTGCCAAAGATCTGAATATAATGGTATTTATCCACTTTATATAATAATATGCTAAATAATAACAAACTATAAGTCCTACATTAGCCCACTAATATTCATTTAACTAGCAAAGTTTTTATCTGGAGTTACAAACCCTATGTGATAAGTTTCCAATTTTGGAAAGGATAAACTGCAAAAGCTAATAGGTTATTAATAATTCTTCCGTCTAATTTTTTAAGTTTACTTCTTTCTCTCTAACTTTTTAAAAATATTGTGTTTTTATCATTTTTGTTTTGCTCTGCTTGATTCTTTTAATCTTTTAATAAGGTTTTGATAACTTTAATTGAAAAGATAAATAGAGACTACTAAAGTATTACATTGCTGTATTGATATTGCTTTTGTTACATATTAAAATACTATTATAAAAGTCACCGTTACTATTTCGCGTATTCTCATTCAATTAACACAAAATGAGCACAAAAGAAACTATACGCAAACTTTATCACCGTTACTCGCCTACAAGTTGGCTAATACTCTTAACTTCCTTCATAGAGTCCACCTTAATAATTATAATTCAATTAGTAGTACTAATTGGAGCGAATATAAAAGACCCTCTTATTAATGGCGTTCCAGTTTATTTGATTATTTTTATTGGTAGTAGACTATTTCAATTTGGGCTTATTATAGACGGTGTAAGTTTAATATCATATTACTAGATAAATACTAATTAAAAGTTTAGATAAAAAACAAAAATACTATTCAGTTAATAGCAATCAACATATTCAACTTCCTTAGTTTTATATACTCGATAGTAGAGATTAATCAAATTACAAAGGTATTAAACGATAGTAAGGATGTTGAGTATCCAAGCTTTATCTTGCCCTTGTTATATATAAGTTCTAGTATTTTGGTTTTAGCTCAGTGTTTTTACGTTTGGTTAGCGTATAAATTATATTTGAGCTTTGGTTGGGATATTTACAAAATCATAGGGGCGAATCCTAGATTAAGAAGTAATTAATATTATGCTATTTTATATGTCATATAATAACTCTTTCATTATAGAAATGCTTTTGAACTATCATATATTTCTTCTCCTCTTAAAATTAGACGTGTTCTTCTTCTTTGGATTCTCCCTCCAATTCTTAATGATGATCCTTAAAAGTTATGATCCCGAATTTTGGTTAACAATTCTTGCACTTCCTCTAACTTTGATAATCTTATTATTAGCGATTTATGGTGTTAGAAATGAGAACAAGTCCTTTATGTTTGCCTTTATAGCTGGTTTATTGGTGGCTATGATTTATTTTATTTTCAAAATCGTAAAAATTTATCAACCAAGCAATTATGAAAAGTATAAGTATAGTAAAATTATATTGACTTTATTTGGTAAGTTTTTAAATTCACATATATTATAATAATACTAACTATTTTATTAGCATCAATATCATTATTTGTGCTTGGATTAACGGCTATTCAATCTTATATTTGCTATAGGAATTTTGGTAATGGATTGAGAGATCATATTAAAAATAGTTCAAATATGAAGTACTTAATTAAACCAACGGAAAGGACCCTTAATTTGGACGAAGATTAATTAACCCTCAGTTTAAGCTTTACACACAAAAAATCACTACATTTTCCACCCTTCTCTTTATCAACTCTTCTATTAATGTATCATATATTATCTTCTACCACTTTTTTACAACTACAATTCTAAATTACTACTACGTCAATGGATAGTTATAATGATTTTTTAAATTTTAAATTTTAAACAATATAATAATTAATAAAAAATAAAAGAATTATTGATTAATTTTTTTAAAATCTAAGTTGTTCACATTTAATAAATGCTATTATATGAAATTGAGTTTATTGGCGTATAATAATACTTTAAGGGTGTTGATTTTTAGTATGATAAGGGGTTAGTGTTATAAGATAGGAAATAGATAAGGAAATATAGGGATTGTTAATGTCATGTACACGTATACATATACACAGTTGTGACTATCATAATAATTTATAAAATAAATAAAAATTTAAAATATGCTGTATTAAATCTATTATATGAGAAAAAAAATAAAAAAGAGGTTAGTTTATTATATTAATAAATTACGCTAATCTAAACTGTGCCAACTTCTTCTTAACATAAACAGAAGTCCAAACGCCTAAAGGCACCATAAATCCTAGGCCGATGATAGGGTTAATAATCAATAAGACTTGAACATCCAAGAGATAAACTAAAATACCCCAACTTAAACCTCTCAACACTAGCCCAACACCCCAACCAACACCTATAAGTCGCATATCTCTGCGGAAACCAACTTGATCCCATTTATTATTCCATTCAGCTATCTTTTCTGGGTTGTTTTGAGTTACCCAAGGTCTTGCAAAGTAATAAAATAGAGGACGCTTGCGTTTGATGGTGAAAAGAAAGCCTACGCCGATGAAGAATGGAATTATAACGTCTGGTAAGAGGTTAAACTTTGGATTACCATAACTTAAAGTAAATATCGAAGTTATACTTATAGAGCATAGCGATATAATTGGGATAGCCTCAATTCTTTTGAACACTAAAATAGAGAAGATTGTACTGGCTGCTGGGGGAATTGCAGAGAGAACAATTGCTAAAGTAGCACCTATAGAGTTTTGCAAACTAAAGAATATTATTATAGGGCATATAATATCAATAAAGAGGTTTTGAAAGAGGAACCCAAGTATTTTTAGTACTTTTTTGGGTTCTTTTTTACTACGTTGCTGTGGAGGGTTGTTGTAGGGTGAGTCTTCAGGTTCTAAGATTTCTAAATCGCTATTGCTGCTACTATTATCATCAAAATCTTCTCCATCCCTAACACCACTCTCTTTGGAATTTATTAAAGGTTTACGATAATTTGTACCAAAATCATCTTCTATAAGTAAAATTTCCTCGTCTTCGGCGTTATTGTTGCGCTGCTCTATTTCGTTAAGAGAAATATACCTATAGTCATTTGGATTCATTATTTTGTTGTTAGTATTGTTTTTTTATGTTTTTAAAAATAATTATTCTTGCTAGAATAATTGAGGTAAACGCATATTTATATAGAATCCATTCTTTTTATTAATTAAATTAAATTTAGGGGGGTAGGGGGAATAAATTGTTGATGGTTGTGTAATTATACCGGATTAAGTAAATTTAGAATTTTATTGTTAGAAAAACCCAATATGTGGAGATTTGTTATTTAGTAAATATTATAGGGTATACTTGGTTGTTTTTTTTCTTATTTACTTTTTTGATTTATAACTGCGGAAATATTATAGTTATTTGAAATTGCTATTTTTGCTAAAATTTACTTATTTGGAGAAAGTACTTAATAATTTGGTTCAAGAATTTTAGTTCATAATTTAAATTTTATTTTTTAATTATTTAATATATAAATAATAGCTTTTTTGAATTGGGTAATATACAAATTTTACTTTAGTTGATAATTTTTTTTGCTCATCAGGTTAATTGAATAATGGAATCTGCTATATCCTTTCTATCCTGGTGAATTGCACTTTGAACCAAGAGGAAACGAGTATGACTTAGTAATTTTGAAGAATTTTGTGTTGGGCTAAGGTTAAGAATCATTTCCCGGTAGAGTGAGGTTGCTAATTCAAACTTGGATTGATTAATACACTCCCTGATAAGTGTATGATAAGTTGGCTGATTTGGTTTTAATCCTAGTTTATATATCGTTTGAATTACTTCTGCTCCTCTCTCTATTTCATGCTTTTCCAGTGCATAATAAATAATAAAATTGTTATAAATAAAGGTATCTGCTAGGATATTAAATTGCGTTTTAAAGTATTCAATCCAGTAGTAAGCATTTTGCGGGTTATCTGCTTTAAGTAAACAATTCACTATAATTGACAGTGAGTACCTTGTGAGATGGATTTTGTTGATTTGAGAGAATTCAACCAGTTTCTTAATTTGATCGTCGTTAGAGTATTCTGCATGCTGAAGCATTATATTCATAATTTTTACTGATATTGAAGGAATTTCAACATCGCTTGAGGTTGATCGAGGGCCTAAGTGCGTTACGTATTGTTCAAATAGAGTAAGAGCGCTATCTAGTAACCCTGATTTCATATAAACTCTCAAAAGAGATCCAAATGCTTCTGTGTTAAGTACGGTTATATCTACTATATATTCATCTATCGTATTAAGCGCTATTTCTTCTTCCTCAATATATAGGCATCTATCCAAATACTTTTTTATAAATTGATTATCACTAGTAGATAATCTATCTTGATTAACATTTGAAAAGAAATACTTTGCCAAATCTGGAAGAAGAGTATCATTAGCGTATCTTACTAAAGCGAGGGGGGCTGTTCTCTCTTGAGCATCAGGGAAGTCAGAATTAATGCGGTTTAGTAAGCTTAGACCAAAGGATAGTCCATAAGATGAAATCGATGAAGATACCAATATAACGATAAACTCTGTAGATGGAGATATATTACAATATTTCATCTTCTGATAGATCTTAAACTGACTATCATATCTATCCTTTGAATTTGATATTATGCGAGTAAATTTCAATAAAATATCAAAAGTCTTTTGGTTTTGAGGTAAACCAAGATCAGACATTACTTTAATAACTTTTTCAGCTGATTGGAATCGATTAAGAGTTATAAAACTTTCAGCTATAGTATGAAAAATTCTATAATCCCAATTCTCTATAAAATTAGAATTTATATGCTCATTTAAGAGAGATTCCAGTCTTCTAAAGTCTTTAAGCTGAGCCAAAACCTTTATCTCCGTTAAAATAGAGCTATAATCAGTTGATAAATTATCATTTTCGCCAATAATATCCTTAGCTCGATGTAATAAAGAGTATCCTTGAGAACTATTTCCAATATTGAAAAAACAGTCAGCAATTTTCAATAGAATGGATACGTTATTAGACTCTTGAATGAACGAATCATAGATCTCCAGTGCTTGAATAGGGTCACCTCTTTGAATATAATATTTAATTAAAAGATTGTAAATATGATCATTATTATCAAACTCAAAGCTATGATACATATCTATAAGTCTTTGAAAAATAGATCCACTCAAGTTATGGTGTATTGATAGATTAATTAAAGAGAGGAGGGCTTTCTGAATAAATGCTTGTGGATGCAAAGAGGTTGGGAAAAGTACTTTATAATGACTTGGGTAATAAGGAGATAGATTTTCAACTAGTAAATCTAAGTACTCATTGGTAAACCCTTCATAACTCGAATTTGGTAACCTTTCTATATAATCTATAATGGATGTATAATCAAGCTCACTTAATAAATAATTATAAAATAGTGAACTTAAGTAGGATTGATAAGTAATAGGCCAACGTTCGAATAATTTACAGTAAAAGTCGAAAGATTTTTGAGAAAATTGCTGAGAAAGTAAGGGTCTATAAAGTCTAGAAACTAACTCAGGTTTTAGATCCATTCCCAACTCTACCATATAATTTAGCCATTTTACTACTAATACTTCTGCAGCCTCTGACTCAAATTGGAAATCTATTATACAAAATACTTGAACGAAGAAGTGATTAGAGGGTTCCATTGATTTTAGATGATTGACGTAATAATATTCAGCCTCTTCCTGATTTCCCATTCGTAGTAGGTGTAAGATAGTCATTTCGTAACCCGCAGTTGCTGTTTGAGGGTCTTTTAAATACCAATTAGACAAAATTTCTCGACAAAGTAACAAACTATCAGACTTGGGTTGAACTATAGATGTTTGAATTAATTTGTACAAAAAGCTTAAACCCAATTCTTCACGTTGAATTCCAGAATCTTCAAAATCTTGCAGTAGCTGCAATCCACTCTCAATGCAATTATCTGATTCTGCTAATTTGACTCTTAGTAGCATTAAATAGTGACCGGGAAGTGTTTGGTAGCTGGAGTCTTTCACTAGTTGAAAGATTTGCCTTACTTTATCAAAGTTATTGAGATGAAAATTTGCTTCCATCCAAATTAGATAATCTGAAGAGGTTATGGAGTTAATATTAGAAAAATTAGATATTAGCAAATCTAATTGATCCCATTTACTAGAATTACTTGAAGAGTATATCCTTACCATAAATTTGTAAAATACAAACCACTCTAATTTGGGGCCATTTATCGTGTCATAGTTTTCGGAGTAGTATAAATTCCAAGCGGTTTCTAGTTGGTTTTGAGTTAGGAGATCATATAGAGAAAGTGTGTTAGTAATTGGATTAGTTAATGTTGTTGAGCGTGTAGAAGGCGTGGTGTGAATGTTGGAGCGATTGATATGGGTAAAACTCGTGTACCCTTGGCTAAACCTTTTAATATTAGCCCTTGAATTTATAGGATAATATCTAGGAGTATTGAGAATTTGTCGAAAATGTTTTGAACAACATAAAGGTAGCGAACAGAATGTTGAAGATGTGCCCATCGTACATTGTGATTTTAAATAAAATTTTTTAGGGGCAATCGATTTAACGTATTTTAATTAGTTTAACTTAATTAAATTATAGTTATATATTCATGTAATTATTTTTATACTTATTTTTTTTGTTCCATAGGGTTAACTTTATATAAATAGATTTTCTCAGTCATAAAATTATGGGATTAGATCTATATTGATAAGATAGTGATTAAATAGATAAATAATAATTCTCACTAATTTAGGATCATACTGTTTATGCTTCTATATCTAAACATTTGATACTAAAAATAAGATATTAAACCTAATTTAAATGCATGTCACCAGCTTCAATTTTAAATCCTAAATGAAAAACAGTATAATACCAAATTTGACTAAACTGTACTCAGAATAATTTTAAATCCCATATTTTTAATTTTATAATGATTATACAAATGAATATAAATAAGAGTTGAAACCAATTATAATAGTCAAGTATTTAGCCAAAAGAAAATAAAAATATTTAACTGAAATAGATTTAAGTACAAATAAAAATACTAAATATATAATAATAATAAATATGTCATATAGTAAGTTACCACAGCATAAATTTTTTTTAAATTTTACTTATACAATTTTAGATTCAAAATTAAGTAAAGAAGAATATCGCAAGCAGAAAGAATTGGATGAAGCTAGAAAAGCTGGTACAGTTCCCGCTGAATTGGACGAAGATGGAAATGAAATTAACCCCCATATTCCACAGTATATTTCCCAAGCTCCTTGGTATCTAAATTCCGATGTTCCTAGTTTGAAGCATCAAAGAAAAGGCGAAGAAGAAATAGCTGAGAAGATATCAATTAAAAAAGGATTAAAATCTGTAAGTTTGATCAAACTAGACTATTTTTTTACTATTTTACTAACTTTTTTATTCAGGGTCCTGCAGCAACTAAATATCGTAAAGGAGCCTGCGCTAACTGTGGTGCTATGACACACAAACAAAAAGACTGCTTAGAAAGACCAAGAAAAGTTGGTGCAAAGTTTAGTGGAAAGGATATTCGTCCAGATGAATTTATAGTCTCTAATGAGAATGGTTATGATGGAAAGAGAGATATGTGGAAGTCTTATGATCCAAAGGAGCATGACAAATTGTTTGATGTTTATAATATGATCGAAGATGCTAGAAAGAAAAGAAAGACTGAAGAGCTAGATAACGCAGCTGCGTTAGCTTCTAGCTCTACTCAAGACCTTAAAAAAGTTGCTGAACGAGGAAAATTAGAATATGCTTCAAGTGATGATAGCGACGATGACGATGATAAATATGCTGAAAAATCAGATATGGTTGGTCAAAAAGTAGATACCAAATCACGCTTAACAGTTAGAAACTTACGGTAATTAAAGTCAAAATTGTTTTTTATTTTATACTAACGCCTAAATATAGTATTCGTGAAGATACCGCTAAATATTTAAGAAATTTGGACATCAACTCAGCTTACTATGACCCTAAAACTCGTTCTATGAGAGATAATCCTAATGAAGATAAAAATCCTACAGATGTAATTCTTAATAATACTACTATTAATTTAAAATCAAAATCTAACTATTATTTAGCTTGCTTTTGCTGGTGATAATTTTGTACGTTACTCTGGAGACGCTTCTAAAATGGCTCAAATGGAATTGCAATCTCTTAAAGCTCAAGAAAGAGGAGAGGATTCACTCACCCTTCAAGCCAATCCTACATTAGCCGAACTCAACTTTAAAAAGCAGCAAGAAGAAAAGAATAATCAAAAGGATGTTAATCGTATAAGTATATTGGAGAAGTATGGTGGTATAGAGCATTTAGAAAACCCTCACAAAGACCTTTTAACAGCGCAAAGTGAACACTATGTAGAATATTCTAGAACTGGTAAAGTTATTAAGGGACAGGAAAGGATTATTGCCAAATCCAAGTATGAAGAAGATGTGTATCCCAGTAATCACACTAGTATATTTGGATCATATTGGTACCAAGGACAGTGGGGCTATAAGTGTTGTCATTCGTTTATGAAGAATTCTTACTGTATACCTATAGAAAACAACGAATAGTTGCATTTTATTCCCTTTTATTGTAAAATTCTTTTATAAAAATTTCATGATATTTAATAATATTTTATATTAAATTACAAATATTAAAACTTCAGCTTATTAGCTTACTCCTCGATATAATGAGAAAACAATATTCTATTATATATTATCTATGACTCATATTTTTTTTAAGTGATTTGATATACATTAACTATTCTCTGTATAAAACTGTTTAAAATAATGTATTTTAAGACTAACTTATGCACCACTCTATAACTTATTAATCTTTTTTACTTCTCTATTATTTATTTAAAAGCTTATTTTTTAATGTTACTAATTAAATAGTTAATCAAATCTATAATATAGTAAGAGTATTCGTAAATCCTAAATAAAACAAAAGCTATTATTAACTATCTGGATAAACTAATCAATAAAGATTGCATTCAGTAATAGATTAAATAACGCGATGTATAATAATAACATGTTTGCTTAAGTATGTACTATTGTTTAAATCATCTTCACCCTGTTTTAAAAGATATTAGTTACAAGCATAATTAATCACAGTTATTAAATGATATCATTTAAAACTTATATTGTATATGATGTAATATTAACGAGATGATTAAATTTTAAAATTCTAAGTAGAGCTCCAAAGTTTTTCAACACATGACTCTAAAAATAATATTCGACAACATTATTCAAAAATATTTATAAATATTTTTAATCATTTGATTAAAATATCATAAATTATTTGTAGTTATTACATACTATCTATATTGATCTTTATGAGCGGTGTTATAATCATTAAAGATATTTAAATTAAGAGATATATTTTTAGCACTGATTTCATACATATAATTTACATATTAACAGTGAAAGTTATTAAAATTAAACTGAGCAAAAGTAAAGAGATCTTTAGTTATCAAAGCACTAGCTTCAAATATTAAAGAACTTCAAATTAAATAAAAGTAAAAGATTTAAATTATAAATAATGAATATATATTATATAATTAAGCTATTAACAACGATATATGCGATGACTTGGGTGTTAGAATATGGATTATTGAGGGGAATTTGTCTTGGACTTTGATCTTGGTGTCGAAGGTTTTGATGCATTCATCTTTTTATGAAAATAATCCATGTCATAATGGTTATGGAAGCCGTGAGAAGCAACACCATCTTGACAAACTTCTATTGACTGGAACCAAGGATCTTGAAGTATTTCGTCTATCGTTACTCTTTCCATTGGGTTGGGATCTAATATCTTGAACATAAGGTTTTTACACCCTGGATCATACTTGTTGAAAGGTTCATAACGATCTTGATTCCTCCTCTCAATAAAATGGCGATAGTTGGTATCATCCATACTTGCTATCCTGAATGGGACAGTGCGATATGACATTGAATAGTAGACAATACCAGCTGCCCATACATCAACCAATCTAGCATCGTAATCATCTTGAATAAACTCTTCAGGCGCGATATAGGGTTCACTACCGCACAAACCACGGGATCTGTGGCACTTCTTCTCCCATACTGATCTAAAAACGTCAGAAACTCCGAAATCTGTGATCTTAATATGGCAATGCTCATCAACTAAAAGATTCTCAGGTTTAATATCTCTGTGAGCAACTCCCATTGAATGAAGATAGGCTAAGCCATGAATCAATTGCTTGAAGCAGCAGTTAATTTCTTTTGTCGTTAGTTGGCCATTTTTAATCACATTATATAAATCACCACCTGGACAAAACTCCATAACCTCACACCAGTTGCTATTATCGTCCATTACTAAATCAACGGTTGCGACGATATTGGTATGCTGAAGAGAAGAGCTGATACAGAATTCACCTGTAAGTTTTTTAATATACTCTTTAGGGGATTCATCCTTACGACGCTTTCTGAATTCTTTAATTGCATATAGGGTCTCATTTTGGTTATGATCCAGCTTATGTGCAACTTTAACTACAGCAGTTGCTCCTTTTCCAACCAATTTTCTTTCACAGACGCCATACTTCTTGGTTAATGAAGGTGATGGGCAAGCACTTCCATGTGGCTTGGGCTCGGGATAAGGGCTCTCTGCTTTTTTGGAAGATTTGCTACTGCTTAAAATATCCGACCATATTGCCTTAATATCTGCAAGAATACCGCCTTCTGGAGGAGGGGATATAGGAGTAGAAGCGCGAGAGGTTTTGTAAGAATGTTTTGGATCAGCCTTTTCAGTTACTTCTGGCGGAGTTCGGGTTCCAGGGCTCGGAGTTACAGGAAGTGGGACGTTAGTAGCCAGCTGAGTAGAGTTCCAAGAGTCAGAGCTATCTTCCATGAAGTTGCAAGAGAATACGTTCAATGAAGTGGAGCTAGAGCTTTTGAGTTGAGCAGGGGCTGGTACTGTAAGATGAGGACTAGCACCATCTGGAGCTCGGCTTGCATTTTTGTCTAAGCCAGGGGCCCAGTAATCTTGTGTAAATGTTACCATATTAAAAGAATATTAAATTTAAATAAAAACAAAGAATAAAATTATAAAGAGTCGAATAGAGATTGAAAAAGTGGACAAATGATAAATTTGGAATATCAAAAGTCAACGAATATAAAACTTAACTGTGGTAAGGGTTTTAAAACATGCCGGTATTAAACCAACAAGAATAGAATAGTATTTGAGTTTAGAGAAGAGGAAAAGTTTTGAAAATGACTTGACAATAGATTAAGTTGCAGGTCAAATATAAAGTATTTTAAAAAACTGAAGAGCCTTGTTGAAACTGATCAGATCAGCGGCAATCAGGTCTAGATGTCAATAAAATAAGTTGAATTAAGTTCTAATATGGATTAGATATGAAGGTTTGCTTATATCTTAATTATTTTTTCTAATTTCCTAGAAATCAGAGATCCTTTACTTTTATACTGGTTAAAATTTCCTGGTTACCAATTTTGGCAACTCATAATATCAATAACTCTGATTAAAATTTTTTGCCCATCCTTTCCACCAATCAATTTCAAATCGCCCTCAGCCAATACAAATTTCTAAATTGATTCCAATTCAATTTGCACAGGCTTTGCTTAACAAGGAAAGCAGTATATAGTTAATGCTATTAGACTCATAAGTAAATCTGCTGAACATTACCTTTAAAGGAAATATTTCTAACTTTTATCCATCAATGCTCATTAGATATATTTATATCTTTTATTATATGTTTCAGACTAAAGAACAAAAGAAGAGCAAAGTGAGCTTTGGCCCGTTAAACTGGCAGCAAATTAGGAAAGCTTGCTAAAATAATGAAATCATCTTGTATGATAAAGTGTCAGTTAATAGTTTGGTGTATCCAAAATGAAATTTGGTGCGATTCTATTCTTTTGTATCCGTTATTATATACTATTTTAATCCATTTTGATTGTTAAAATATATAAAACCTGATTCTATCTTGACTAAACGTTAATTTATAGCGTTATAAGGGATTGTTTTATGAAAAATAACAATAGTTGAGATATCTATATATATTAATATTATAAGAACACTAACCAAAGATAAAATATATTTTGACCGATCTACAGTTGCTCTTTTTTTGCGGGATTGAATCATTACAGATTAAATATTTTAATAGTCTCCTACTACAATATTTGTAATAATTTTAGCTAATCAGTGTATATGTTTATTATATGATTGAAACTTAAATAACATTCTCAGCCATTTAACCTTCCCCTATACAAAATTTTAAAAATTTGATACTAAATTTGGAAAATCGAATATTTCAAATCTCGAAATTTCTAGAGTGTGTATATAATTATTTAGAACTCTTTATATTTAACAGCGCGTTTTGAATTAATAATATGGTTTTTTCTAACAATAGAGTTAATATGGTCCGCCGTTTAGGAGATTTTTAAAAAACTTTCTATATTTAGCTATATTTCTAATCATTATTAATGTACGCATCAACTATTATATTATTTTTCCTGATATGGCAAGCGTACTATTTGATGATAATCAACTCAAAATGAAACAAAAATCAAATTACAAATTAGTTTTTTTACAGTGGAATAGGTTCAACATAAATGAATCCCTACAAAATAGCGATAATTTTTCCAAATCTCAAGCATTTAACCCTGTGATTAAATTATAATATTCGCTGAATAATAATGGCTATATTCTACTGCGGTAATAACAACTAGAATTCTATTGTTAAATTGAAAAATTGTTAAATTTGGTCATCCCTACTTAAAACTCAGCTTGAATAAATGCTAATACAGTTTTTAAAATGCGATAATAATTATTTATATTATATATTGCATACGCAGCAGTCAGATGTTTCTAAATTCTTTTTAGCTATGTTAAAATTGGTAATTTTATACATGGCATAGAGTAGTTGATGCTACAAATAATGCCTTGTAGGCCAAATTCATTTGCAAACACAATTTACAAAGTTGTTAAATAAGTTTGAATTATTGTAATATATTTTAGCAATATTTTAGATTCTTAGCATAATTACTGAGATTATCAGTTAAATTACTTTTATTATACAGTGATACTTTTAAAAATATTTTTCTTCTAAATTATACATTAATAATTTTTAGCTCAACTTTTTGTCAGTTGGTGAAGTTTACTATTTATCAAATATTATGCATTTAAATATCAAGCGGTAATTTTTAATTATTTTAAATCGCATTCACCTATTAATTAAATCTACCAAAAATATAGTTATCCTGCCTTAATAAAAGGTGCTAAAACCTAGAGGAAGGCTTAGTTTTCCTTCAGAAGCAACAATATCTATTACATTTGATTGTTCGAATTAGTAGCCATTATAGTAAATTAAATTAATTATACCTTATTAGTAATGATTAATAAATCAAAAATAAAAATAAACACCTTACTAATTATTTTAAAACTGAGGATTTTTATATTTTGGTGAAGAGAGTTGGGTATTAGTGAGTAAATTGGATTGGACAATTAAATTGGATAAATTGGGGTTGGAGAGATTGTTATCTAAATTCAATCAGTAAATAATCACTCCTATTAATAAAATGTATAAATTGTAAAAAATGAAAGCCATGAGAATTATATTATACTCTAGTTAAGCCGTAATATATATACATATCAGTAGATCAGACAATTGAAATCTAAATGAAAATATTTGATCCGGTGTTATGGTAAAGAATAATCTTAAACCAAACCAAAGAAAAATAATAATTTATAGTTCAACTCAACTTACACAAAAAATATTTAACATTCATGTTAATTGTATGTTCCGTACTTTGTTTCGGATAAACTAGCACCATAATTTACTCTCAAATTTGTCAAATTTATTTAATCAGGGGCTAATAAGTTCCAATACAATTCAAACCCTAGACTTTTTGATTTCATCACTTTAAAACTACTTTTATGAAGTCATTTGATCTTTATTATACACTTGTTATTTTGTTTTATTTATTTTATGGGGCGATTGTCAAAAAAATGATTTAATTTTCCATTAATTTATTATTTGATTAAAATTTAAATTTAAAAAATTTAAGATTTTAAAACAGAATTTTTAGCTTATTGTTGCAATATATTTTGTGTTCAGCTGTATCTTCTTTTCTTGTAATTAAGCTATATTTTAGCTAACTGCAGCATTTGAGCAGCTATTAGCTTATAACTTAATTATAGATTTTATATTTACCTACTTCAACTATTCAAGCGAAAATGGTTGCTCCTTCCTTTAACTTACTATACTTTTGTTTTCGCTTCAATATCTAAAAAAAACAATAGTTATAGCCAAATTTAAGTTTATTTCAAAATTCAGAACTAATCGGAACAGTTAAAATCTATTGTTGTTCAACTTTGATTTGCTAAATAATCTATGTTAACTATAGAATCGTTTTTAAACTTCACTCCTTGTATTACACCTTTAGGGTTAATGATTACACAATTCAATATTTACCAATGTTTTACATCAAGTAATTTTTATTTAAAATTTTTGACAAATTAACATCAAACGTGGTAAATAAAGGCTACAGTTATGTATTGTTAAAATGAAGTTAAGTATGGTAATGTCATAGCTATTAATAGTAAGAAATTTCAAAACATTCTTTCTTCACAAGATACTTTTAAATTTATATTTACTATTCAAATTAGCTATTGGATAGAATATTGGAAGAGTTTAACCCGATTAAGCTTTTTATTGCCATTAAATAGCACTATAGGTGATCACCTTTATCGCACTTGAGACTGGTTAGGTTAGTAATACAGCTAGATATCCTAGCTAGCTCATTAAATATTCATAGTGTAGATAGATAGTTATTCAGCTTGAGTATATTGATATTAATATAGTGAAATCTTAAATCATTGATTTACAAATTTTGTTGATATTAAATTAAACTGTTAATCTGTTTACTAAAATTAAAAATTTTGAGATTGTTTAAATATATTTAAGAGTACTTTTTCTATTAAACTTTAATAAAAATGAATCTAATAATACTATTAAGTAACGTAGTTTTAATTACAACTATTACGCTAAATCTCTCTGATAAAGATAAATTAGTGAGAGTTAATATTGACGATATAGTTAAAATTGGATTGAATTCTGCTGATAGCGCTGAGAAGACTAGTTGGGAGTGGATTGTACCAACTACCTCTAACGCTGAAGTGCTTGAAGCTCAAGTTGTTGATAAATTGAGCGATCCTGGAATCGATGCAATTTTCAAAGTAATTGGAAAAGGTTCAGCAACTGTAACATCATTTAAAAGATGTAAAGCCAGCGTGCCAAGATTAGTTTGCCCTAGAATTGTTATACCTTGGAGCGTTGCTATAACTACTGAATAATATTAAAGATTGATGTTTATTTTAATATTTATAATATACACTATTATTAATACATATTATTAAGCAAGTAATTTTCTATAAATTTTGTTAATTTAAAGGTTAAGTATTGCTAATAAATAAATTATATATACTTATAAGTTATAACTTTAATAT
>KQ964467.1:90637-112108 GCA_001566745.1 Conidiobolus coronatus NRRL 28638
CATATATAACTATAATTGAAAATTATCTATGCGACCATCTCAAGAATAAATAATAAATATAATAAACAAATTTATGGTGAAGAATATACTTATAATCTTAAATTAGTATATTTACTAAAACTATGTACAAAGAAACCGTGCTTTATTAATTTATAAAATAAGCATTATAGTATATCTGCAAAATATGATATTCAATATAAAAAAATTGGTATAGAATAAATTAAGAATATTAAATGTCATATATTCATTTATCTTAATAACAGAAAATGGGTATTTAATGCTAGAAAGCTTAAACATATTTAATATATATGTTTAAATTATTATAAAATTTTATCTACAGCCGTCCAGAGCGAGGTAGTAAAGTGCAAAGTTTTTAGCTATACGCATATAGCAAGATTACCACTTGTGCACCCTTAATAATCTCAACCGACATCTTTCGTGCAAAAATACAACTCATAGACGAAAAATAGTCAAATGAATCACCACACCAGGGTATTTGCGGGCAATTGTGAGTGTTTATCTTTGTAAAGATTTCATTTAAAGTTAAATTCACAGTGTTTAATAGTCATCGCTTTTATTATACTTTATCTAAATTAATAAACATTATTCTATACAGCTATCTACCTAGTTAATAGCACTATTATCTCCAAAGAACCAACGCATTAATTGAGATCTTATTGGACAATCTGAATACGACAATGGTAGCAATCACAAGACGTAAAAAGCTTAGTATTCTAATATTTAATTAAATTTTCTATAAACACTCTATTATAAGATCAAATAAATATACTTTGAAAACATTTTATACATTGCAACAGCCAATGCAAATAATGATATTATAAATCATAAACTTGGATTTTAGCCATATATCATTATTAGATTAGATCATTAAATAGAACACGATAGACAGTTTGTGGCAAGTAAACCTTTTAATATGGCTGATTATCAAGAAAACTTTTTATCAAATAAAATTGATCAATTAATGCTTATCTTTTCATTTATTGGATAATTTTTAATTAATTTTGAGAGTGTCCAATCAAATTGGTTTGAATATTGGCTGATTCTTTAAAATTTAAAATGAAATCTACCTAAATAAGCTAATTTTCATTACAATAACCTTTATTAAATAATCATTAAGTAGAGTGAAACAGCTTATAAAAGTATATAACTATTGTCAATAGGTTATTCTTTAATACTTTTTCTACGATTTTTATTGTAAGAGTTAATAATGAAGTTCGTTTATTCTAAAATTTGGATAGCTGTTGGTTTGCTATCAAACCTACATTTGTCACAGAGTACTCATGAGCATCATCTTGTGCCTAGTACAACAGCGGATAGTATGGCTACCCCAACTCCAGATAGCTATGATGATTATCACCAGCAAAATCCTCAAGTCCCACGAGGTTCTCGAGGTTCTAAACCATCTCAAGAAAATCAATTGCCTCAAACTCCCATAAATCAATCATCATGTGCAGATTCGTGTTCTGGAGTTAATTATATTCCTTGTATGGCAGAATGTGGATTTCCTGATTATATGAGTTTAGATAGGTTAATTAGAGGTGGAGGACTGGAAGCATTGATGAATAAAGTATTTGGAAATGATACTTCTATTGATACACCTGGGTATACTTCGTCGTCTAAACAAAGGCAGATTGATACAATGTCTACAGGTAAGAATACAATGGAAAGTGCAACATATTCTCGTAACAAATCAGAGAGCCACAGTAAAACAATTCGCCCTATGAAATTGACGCCAACTTCCCTCAATCCGTATGATATTACAACTAGAACTGATTTGTCTCAAATTACAGTAGAAACTTACGATTTGTCTTCAGCAGCAACTAGATACACTAGTAATACAATTAGTACAACTCCAACTGGAACTACAGTATCGGGAACCTCTTTAGCTTCAACAACAACTGATTCCACACTAAGTGGAACTCCAACATCTAAGACCGCTATCACTGTTACCGAGACGACCAAAGCTACTACTAGTGGTCAAAAGACAACAACCTTAGCATCTGGATCCCTATCCCTATACAATCAAAATACCAATTCAATTCGCGTCTCTTCAACTTATTTAATCTTTGCAGTTTCGATATTAATCGTAAACTTGTAATCTTTTAGGAATATTTTACAATAGTAATAAAAATAGTTTTTTAAATCATTTTATTATCTAAATATATTAAGATCAGTAAAAATTTTATTAATATTAAAAAATTAAAGATGTGCTTACTATCAAATTACCTATTAAACTATAATGTTTATTATTTTGCATTTACTGATAGGAATATTAGTTTTTAACGATTTATTATAAATACCTCGTAATATTTCAATGCCAATATTTATAAAACTAGTTGATATGAGTAATTCTGGTTAATTTGATTCAGTTTTGTATGAGTTCAGTTCAAAATTTTAACCATAGTATAAGCAAGTTTTTGGCGTTTATAGCGATAATTTAAAAGAAATTAGCTTATAATATCATATTAAAACGCTGTTTTGTTAGCTTTGACTAATAAAAGATATTTTTTATACGCTTTAAACATATAAAAAAACAAAATATTGTAGATTTGACCTATAAAAAATTTAGGTCAATTTGTCCTCGTTTTAACCAGAATCAGTCATATATTCTCTATTGTTAGTAGTGTAATAATACATTTTGCAAAATTTCAGCTTCTTGGCAATAAAAAATAAGTAAAAAGAATATTTGGCAATTAATTTAAAGTTTTTAGATAGCTAAAATATTAGCTTTCTTCTTTATATTCGCTCATATAGAGAATGTTATTTGTAATTTGAGACCATTTGATATTAGATATCAACGGTATGATTAAAAAGCTGCATATTTTATTGAAGTTGTAATTAGTTTGGTGTTTAAATATTTTTTGTATATTTAATATACTTATATTTTTGCATTATGATAAACAAATTATTGTATCTATTTTAAATCAATGTATCTTGTTAAAGTTATTATATTCAACTATGCTATATTATTATTTGGTTTGTATAAGTTGAAATGCAAATATTCATACACCATATAAAAGCAAAAGCTTTCAAAAGCTTAAGTGAGAATTTAACCAATAAACATCAATTAAAAATTGAGCAATAATCCATCCAATAAAAACTCTCAGCTAGATTTTAAGATACGAAAAATTGATTGGCTATGGATTACTCAACCAAATTACTATTCACTCACCCATAATAATTAACCCAATCACCAACCAATCAATAGAAACTCAGAAACGCGATAATTTTATGTTTTTTATTAGTCGCGTTTAAATTTAAAAAATTATTTTAAAATAGTGTATATATTTAAAGTATAGCTAATAAGCATAAAATATCTAGCTAATAAATAAGAATAAAAATAAAGAAAATATGGGAGACAATTTCGATCCAAATTATAATCCCTTATTAGACGATTTATTCAATAACCCATTTGATATACCTAATTCTACTCAAGATGAGACGATAAAAGAAAAAGACTCTAACACTCATCATGGAGAAACCCAAGCTCAGACGGAAGGCTCCGATTTACTCTCTTTTTCAAATATTATGAATTTAAATTCTTTTACTAGTATTCAAAATTTAGAAGTAAATGACGAAGATAAATACAATTGGGAAAGTCAAAAAGCTCAGGAAGATGAGGAACAAATCGAAGCTTTTAAAGATCCAACAACAGAGCCTTTACAAGATTGGGAAGTTTTTCAAAAAGAATTAGACTTTGAACTACAAGAGTATGAAAGACCTCTTTCTCAAGAAATGCACCCTGTTGAGCCAGAAAAAGAACCAGAATTTGATATAGCAGATATGGAAGTAGATCCAGTAGTTATTCCAGATCCTGCTGATGAGTTACCTAAGAATGCTTATTGTAAACCACCTGAAGATAAACCATATTTTATGGCAAACACTAGCAAAGATCAACAACTATTTATTCCTATGCTTTCTCGTGACTATTTTGATAATCATCCTAACAAAGGATCAAAACCTAAACCAATTGAGGGACAGGGTTATATAGGTGAAAGTATATATAGAATAATACAAAATATTGAGGATAATGGTCTTCTTTTCCAATCCAAGTTAGAGGATAATGAAAATTACATGCCAATGGTAGATAACTCAAAGTTATGGGTTGATCGCTATAATCCAAAGGAGTTTATTGATTTAACGGGTGATGATAGATTAAATAGAATGGCTTTGAGTTGGCTTAAGATCTGGGACTTTTGCGTATTCAACAAAAGAATCCAAATTGGAACTACCGTCAATAAGACTAGCTTTAATTCAAAGTTCAAAACTCCATTCATTAGTTGGGAAGATCAATTAGTACCAAATGTAAGTAGTTTAGGGTCAAAATCTGGATATTTGCTAACTTTTTATTAGAAAGATGATCCTTTAAAGAGGCCAAATCAAAAAATATTAATGCTTTGCGGACCTCCAGGCTTAGGTAAAACTAGTTTAGCCAAGATTATTGCTAAGCACTCCGGTTATGAGCCATTAGAAATCAATGCTAGGTAAATTTAAACTATTATAATATGAAAAAAGCTAACAAGATTTAGTGATGATCGTACTGGAAATATGGTTAAAGATAAAATTCAATCAGCACTCGATACTCAAGGGTTTAAGAAGGATAGTTTGCCAAAATGTATTATTTTAGATGAAATCGATGGTGCTTCTAGTCAGGGTGGAAGCTTTGTAAATATACTATTATACTTTAATACTTTTACTAACTGGTGATTTAGAATTTAATTAAAATGCTAGTTCAGTTGAGTAAGAACAAAGAAGTAGATCCATTAAGTAAAACATGAGTTTTACCCCTATAAATCTATAACTAATTGATTTAATATAGATAAACCAGAAAAAAAGAGGAAAAGAGGCATAGAATCCCTAAATTTAACCAGACCAATAATTTGTATTTGTAACGATCAGTAATAATTCTACTTATAAAATAGTTTTTATATTAATAATTCTATTAACTAGGTTTGCTCCTGTACTTCGTGAACTTCGCCCTAACTGCTTAATATTAAACTTTAAAAGAGCTACAAACTCTACACTAACAGCTCATTTGAAAAGTATTTGTGAAACCGAAGGAGTTGAGGTTAATAGATATACACTCTCTACTTTAGTTGATTTATGTGATGGTGATATCCGTAATTGTTTGAATAACCTTCAGGTAATTAACAATATAAAGATCTCGTACTTAGTCTAATATCTTTATTTTAGTTTTTATCAGATAATCCAACAAGAACAATTCACCCTCATATGGTAACTCAAGGTCATATGGCTGTTAAAAATATCCAACCATCTCTCTTTACCGTTTGGGACTCTATATTCAATCTACCAGATTGGAGAACTCAAAGAAAGGAATCTTTCCAAGTTACTTTAGATCAATCTGGAAATATCGGTAATTATATAAAAAGTTTAATTCTATTGAGTAACTAATTCTTGATTTTTAGTTAAATCTAAGAGAAGTTTAGATAGATTATGGTACTTAATTGGGAGCTTTGGTAATACTGATAAAGTTATGGAAGGTATTATAGTCAAATATAAACCACGAATTTATATTAATTGAAAATAGGGATCTTTGATCACTTCTTATCCTCAAGATATATGGATCTATACTTGACTAAACTGGATACAGCATACGAGTGGCTCGGTTTCTATGACTCTATAAATACTCAGATCAACTACCATCAAAAGTTCGAACTCTACGACTATTTGCCTAGTTGTGCTGTTCAATTCCACTTTTTATTCGCTTCAGCTGTAAAAGTTAAATTAGAGTTCCCTAAGTTAGAAAGACAAGTAATTTATTTTAATTATAATAATATACTTTTATTAATTAATATTATATAGTTTAGAGAATCGGGATACACCAATAAAAACTTATTAAAGAGTTATATTGCTAACTTATCAAAACCAATGAAGAGAAGTGGTCCTTCCAATAGTAGTATAATACAAGATCAATTATACTATTGGTGGTTAATATTAAATCCTTGTAATTTGGAGGTAAGATAATATAAAAAATTGCAGAATATAAAATTATTAACACATAAATAGATACATACAAATCATTTTAATAAGAATAAGATTTCACCATTTGAAGCTTTAACAGAATTAATGGTTGATATGAACTTATTTTATAAGCATATTCCAAGTGAGAATAGTAACTTAATGTTATACAAAATAGAACCGTAAGCTAATTAAATATTATTTCATATAAATGCTAATAAATCTTTTTAGACCTATTGATGACTTGGTTCAATATCCATCCCTTCCAGAAGAATTGTATAATAAGCAAGCAGCTCAAACTAACACACTAAAGCCAGATGTTATTAGTCAAATCAATCAAAAAGTAATATAATGCCAATTTAATTCTAACATTATTAACTTTTTAATTATAGGTTGAAGCACATCGTATTAAACAAATGGAGCAGAATACATATGTTAAAAAAGCAACTCGACAAATTAACAAGAGAGAAGAGTTTAATATGTCTCAATTTTCACAACCTCAAAGAGTAAAAAACTTTACAATAATATTACATATTTCATACTAACTATTCAATTATAGCCTCAGTTATTAACTCAACTTCAACCAAAATCCTTATCAGAACTACTGCCTCAGCCCGAATTAACAAGATCTCAGAAGTTTAAAAATTTCTTTAAAAGAAAAGCTCCAACCGTGCAAGCTTCTCAAACTTCATCCCAAAGTGGAGGAGATATTATTAATGGTGGAGAACCACCCATGAAAAAACAGTTAAAGACAAATCCTAATATTGGAGCCTGTGACGTTTGGTATAAGCATCAAGAAAAGTTTACAAATGCTGTAAAAACGAGGGTAACTATAAATGATTTCTTTTAATTAATTGAATTAATTATGGTATAATAAATAAATCTAATACAATAATATAAACACATAACTAATGATAATTGAGTTTAAATTATAAAGCCTCTATTAAAAATATAACAAAAAAGTTATTAAGGTTGTATTAACCAATATGATAAAAAAATTTAAACTCTCCGACTGGGAATTGAACCCAGGTCACCCGCGTGACAGGCGGGTATACTCACCACTATACTATCGAAGATTAAATATTTTAATTTAAATTGAATTTTACCTCCACTAAATTTTATATTTTATATTACCCATAACCCTTTTTTGAATTTAATTTTTATTAATGATGTAACACTTAATAAATTATTTTTTTAATAACATTAAATTATTAATTACTTCACCACTTTTATTTCTTTAACTTTAAACTATTAAATAACAACATTAATTATATAATTGAATTTAATAATACCAATATACACTAGGAATCTGATAGTCGATATATATTGAGATATTATATTTTATATTTATATAATACCAATTTCTAAAAATTCTAAAAATTTATTATTTAAAATTTGTGACTATTTTAAAATAAACTAAACTTATATATATAAAAGTATGGTAACTAACAATACTAATAATAAATTTTATATTAATTTGTATTTTTCTTTAGCTTTATAAAAGTAACAATATACATTATGGCATTTATAAACCGCTCCGCGCTCAGTAGTTTCATAGTTCACCCACTTTCAAGCTTCCACATTCTCCTCTTCTCAGGCGTTATATCCTACTTCCTGCGAAAAATGCTTGAACCTCAGTTCTCCGCTATAGGTCACTCTTTAATCCTAATCTCTCTACTATCCGTCTGGCTTGGTATGATCTTAAGTATTTCATTTATGGAATCTTGGGTAAAATTTCTAGCCCCAAGTATAACCCTACTTTCAGGTGTAGATGCTGGTAGACACGTATTTAGTGTGTTAAATAAGTGTGAAATTGTTGTTGTTGTTGCATTATTACACTTGTTGGAAATGCAGTGGAGTTCAGTTCAATTACAAGATGCTTATAATAAGTTGGACTTGGAATGGTTACATTTATTAATTTTGTTACCTATCAGTTTGGTCTGTTTTTTACAAACTTGTTGGTTATTGCCAGCTTTGTTGAGTAAAAGCCAACAAGTTATTGCTAATGCTAGTGGACCTAGTAGTAATAGTAATAGCGGTGGTAATACTAATACTACTAATACTAACACCAACACCAACACCAACGCTACAAGAAATTTAAGCAGTGGAAGAGGCGGTAGTGGAGGTAGATCATTTAGTCACTCCCTTTACGTGTTAACAGAAATTGTTAAAGTTATTAGCTTAACAAGTTCACTAAGTTTAATTTATTTTTCTATTGTTCAATACGTTAAGCAATTAGCTTTAAATCCACATTAAATTAAGCATTTATTAAATGTAAGTCAAATTAAAATAAAATAATGAATGAGAGTTTTATTAAAGTAAAAATAATATAATTAAACTTTACCCTTAAACTTAACACTGCTAACGTATTGAGCCCTAACTAACTTTAATAAATTCTGTCCATGGGGACTTATCCAGCTCAATACCTTCTTTAAACTGAAATCTTCATCTCTCTTACCACCTCCACTTAATTGATTACTACAAGTTTCTAAAATTAAGAAAATATTAAACCAGCCCTCAAACTCACTAGTTAAATTCTTATTAATATAACTTTCTTCAAATAATCCTTCTGGAGTATTTTGAGCAGTTCTATTAGTGAAAACTTGACTGAATTCTAATCTTTGATGAATTAATTCAGTAAGGACATTGCTAATAACTAAGTTGTAGGATTTTGTTAAGTCTTCAGTGTAGCATTTAGTAGGTAAACTAGTTAATATAGGTGAAATAATTAAATCTACACGGGTCCATCCATTTAAGTTGAATAAAATAATCCAATTTTGTACTAATTCAACTAATATAACTTGTAAATTAGTTAATTGAATAAGTTTGAAGTGGAATTTGATAATTCTAATTAATAACTTGGTGATCTTATGGAGTTCTTCAACCTTAGATTCTTGCTTCAATAATTGCTGGATTAACTGGAGTACAGAGTTGATTATGGTTTGATCCAATTGATACTTAGCAACACCTAAACTATTATAAATAAACTCTAAACTGGGCAAGGTTAAGCTTTCCCTATTAACGCTATCCATACAAGTTAAATTACTTAAAACTAAATGATTTATAGTTGAAGTAATTGCCCTAACCTTTAAACCCTTCTTATTGCTGGGATCATCTAATAGCCAATCGTTCAATAATTGTAAAGTTGATAATAATTCGTCTAACTTGAAGCGGTAACCAATTTTTTGTAGAATTGAACTAACGCTTTGTTCTAATTGTTCATGATTCATTAAGCGACTGAGGTTAGCACCAATTGTACTCATTTGTTCAATTAATTTAGTGTTTATGATGTGAGGATTTGCGTAGTGGTAGATTAATTGGATCCAGTTAACTAATTGATTGAGCTCGCTACTAGGTACTAGCTTAGTGTTTAAACTGAATAATACAAGTTTGCATTGGATTAAGTTTAACACGGATTGGAATAAGAGCTGACTTAATAGAGGGTAACTGGTAAAATTGACTAGACTTTGAATTAACTGAGTTATTAATTGGTTTAAGCCAGTTGAGTCTCTTAATTTACTGAGTCCAGAGTACATTCTAAGTGATTTGAGGGAGTATTGAGAGTAAATTACTTTCTCCAAAAACTCAACCACCTTCAATATATCTCGAGTTAATAAAGGTAATTTAGTTTCCATAGCCTTAACATCGCTTTCAGCTCCATCAAATTCGAAAACTTCTTCATAGTTGGATAAAATATCGTTAATTCCAGCTAATTGAGAATTGATGGTCTTTTCGTATTGGGTTAAGTCAATTTCACTCATAAGATTATTGTTATAATAGTTCAAAATTAACTTAACGGGAACCTTACTAATTAACTCTGACTTAATTAAACTTGAGTTAAAGTTTGCATTTAAATTTAGTAGAATGTTACTCATTAAGTCAAGCTTTAAACTATCGTAAGCTACACCCTCACTATCAGAACCATGTTGATTAGGTAATACCAAATTAATTAAAGTTTCATCGTTGACAAGAGCTTGAGTAGATACAAAAATTCCAAAGGTATGAATAAATGTTGATGTTAATTTTTGTCTTAATTCGTACCATTTGGTGAAGTCTTTAATTTTACTCAAAATGGGAAGCGTGCAGTTTAGTAAATTGTTGAAACCTTCAAACTTAATTAATTTACTAGCTTGAGCCTTTGATAATGAATTTTGAATTGGATTTAAAGTTGATATGATTAAATTAACAAACTCTACCAATTCTCCATCGCTATCATCGTTACTGATGGCGGCATAGTTTAACTTTATGAATACCAATATAATATGAATTAAGTTAATCAATTTAACCTTTAAACCATCTGGGATTAGATTTGAGGGTAATTTCTTTAAGTTTGAAAACATTAACTCAAAGAATTTAACCTGGTCCTTAAATAATTTGCTATTTGATTTAATACCCTTGATATTAGCCTCTAATTCTCCAATTTTAGTCAAGTCTAAAGTATCTAAATTTAACCAAGATAACTTCTCATGCTTGTAAGAAGCTTCTGAGGCTTGGTTATTTAACACGGTTTGAATGAAATTTTCACGGAAGTATACTAGTCCCTCTTGAGTTAATTTTAACCAATAGTGTAACCAATAATAACTTAATTTATCACCCTCTAATTGATATTCTGTAAATGCTGAGTCATTACCATTACTAAATATTAACTGTCTGTTGAGAATGGATTTTGCTAAATTATCTATAATACCGCCAACAACTTCAGAATTTGAGCTATTTGATGAGCCTATTAATAACCCTGAGTAGATGGTATTCCAACTGGCTTTGTTACTTAATTGATGCCAGATAGCTTCGTTGTAATTGGTGTCTAAGTTACTTAACAATATCTGACCTTCTCCTTCGCCATTACCCAATTCATCGGATTTCTTAGTCAACTCAACTTGACTTAAACAAAAGTTGAATAATTCAACCAAAACGGAATCCTTTTGACCTTCTAATATTATTAAATCGCCAAATTGAATAATAACTTTAAGAACGATCAATTTGCCTAACTTGTTATTTAAATTAATTTTTTTAGACATTTCCTTAATAAGGTTGTATAAGTGGCGGAAGGTTATAGGGCTGGTTGATGAGGGCCAAGAGTTAAGGTTTGTAGTGGTTAATGTTAAACTGAGTAATTGTAGGCTATTGATGAAATTGATATCAGATTGAGTATTATTATCGTCTTCATCAAATAATTTAGAAATCTTTTTTAACTTTGATTTGCAATGATCGTCATCCTTTAACTTATCTTCAGACCATTTGAAGTTAGGGATGAATACCTTTTCAATAAATCTATCAAAATGTCCTTTCAAATGCTCTTTAACTTCTCCTTTATCCAAACTACTAACAATTGTAGACCAAATATGTGTTAACTGGCTGACAATATGTAATTGATGAGGTAATCCAGTATCTGATTTACTCTCCCCTAATCTATTTAATAATTCGGCAGTTATAGGCTCTAATATAGCGTCTAATTGATGAATATTAGTGCTTTCGTTTAATACTGTGTATAGATTGGAAATGAACTTTGGGTTGAATAAGATGCTTAAGGAATCTGATTGGACTAACTTTTGAGATGTTATACTCTCAACAAGGGATTGTGTGCAGAGGTCTAATTTACGAATTCTTGAGTAGTTGTTAATTAAACTTAATGCTAAATCCAAAGCTCCAGGATACTTTGTTATTAAGCTTAAATCCCACATTTTAGTTAACTTTGAATCGAATAAACTGGGGTTTAAGTTGATTAAGTTTGAGTAACAGATTAGACAATTATTTAAACAGATGGATAATTGATCCTTTGTGGGTAAATTGAAGAGCTGAGAGCTTGAAGATTGTTCGATAATAGTGATTAACTCGATATACTCGTTTAACAAAGCTTCTCTATCTACTAGTTGAGTTACTCCCAAGGTATTGGTGAATAAGTTTAAGTCCTTCAAAATCTTAATAATATTGGATGTGGCTTCAATACTCAAATTAATACATTCCAATTGACTTTGAATCAAAGCTAAACTTTCTGAACTGCTCTTTTTAACCTTTTTACGTGGCATTTCAACGGAAGCTTTGTAATCACTAAATAATTCATTAACCTTAAGGTAAGGATAGGTTAATTTAATTAATTTGAAAGCAAGAGGGACTTTGAGGGCTTTAATGTGATCCTTTTCTGATTCGGTAGTATCTTTGCAGAATAATTCTAACCAGATGGGTAAGGATTGGATAGAACCTAATTTTAAGATTATGCTAGCGTCTTCTTCAGAATCATCTGAGTCTGATTTGGAATTGATATTAGTTTCTAATTTTTCAAATAGTTTAGCATGATAACTTTGCTCATTATTATCACTTTCTAATTCAATAGCATGACGATAACCATTCAATTGATCTGTAGGGAAAAATACTAATTGCAAGTAAACCTTGAATCTATCAAGGAATCCATTAATGATTTTGGATTCAGAATTATTCAAATAATAGAATAATTCTATTAAAGGATTCATTAAGTGATCGATTACTTGGTTAAAGATTAATTTGTAGTTTTCTTCCCATTTTACCATTTTAGTGAGTAAAATAAGGCCAGATTCGAGTAAAGAGATAAGGATTAATAAGTCGATGTCTTCTAATTTAGCGCCTTGTTTGAGTGTAATGGATAGTGTAGAAATTAAACTTTTAACGAGGTCAACATGGGGTAATTTTGAAATTTCGAAATATGGAGCGGTTTTAGGTAAACTCATATTATTGTGAGCCATCCATTTAAAGTAAGATTTTAAAGTGTAATCCAAATATCCAGCTAATTTTCTTAATTTTGACCAATTTTCGATATCTTGGGTTAATTTGTGATTAATGAACTTAATACCACCTAATAAAGGTAACATTAAGTGGTGTTTGTTTAATGATAATTTGAATTTTTCAAGTTCTAATTCACCATTAGGGCCCAAATTAGTGATTACTTGATCATTGTCGTTGAACTTGAAGCCTTTCCAATTTACTAAAACCAATAAAGTATCCCAAACGGAAGCTTGTAAACACCAATTTACATTCTCTTCCTCTTTAGCGTTGTCATTATCTTCGCTAACTAATTCCCAATTTTCAACATCCCCCTTTGTACTGGATTGTAATAAATTAGTTAAAAAAATATCTAAAATGGTGCTATTAGCGTGATGAATAGAAGTTTGTTGAGGGTTTTTCCAGCTTGTTTTTAAGGTATTTAGGTAATTTGATAACTCTTTGCCACCGCTAGAAGGACCTTTTTTAAGGTATTGTGTCAAGGAAGTTCCGGATAGTACTTTTGAGTTAATAGTATTACTATTGTTTGATGGCATGATTAATAAATATTATTTGTATGATTATATGTTAGTATTCTATTTAGTTTATAAAAGTCTATTATTATTTTTCTATTTCTATAGTAGTTTTTTAGTTTAAATAAATTAATGCGCTTTGAGTCTGATCTGCTTAGGGTGTTAATAAATCATTAAAATAAACTTATTATTATGGGATATTTATTAATAATCTGGATTTATTAGTACTAAATGGGGTAATGATTTCAAATTATTTTATTTCTTTATTTAAACAAATAATCAATTTAGAGCAACCTAGTCCACTAATTATACTCCCATAATAAATTAATTATAGTTGATTTATAATTAACCAATAGGAGTGCTATAATTTAGAAAAATTTTAATTAATTAAAAACTAAGATGTCATAAAACAATTATTATTAAATTATTAGCTAATTATTATAAAACTATTTTCTAAAACTTTTATTAAAAAATTATAAATATAAATATGAAGCTCAGGTATATAAATATCATAAAGCTTGAGAAAGATAATAATAAGTTTTAAAAACTTTATAAACTCTAATATAATTATAATAAATATCATTTCAAATAAATATGTATATTTTATATATATTATCGATTTTGTTAGTTTAGAGAATTGGTTTTATTGCACTTTGTAGTAATTATGTATAAACACTCATATATATGTGCGTATATAAGCGTAATCTAGTCAATTTATTCATATTAGCAAAAAATAATAAAATCTCAAATATTTTTTTACTAAACTCTTTTGAAGACTATAATTGATAATTTTAATTTTATTAAGTTTTGTGATTAAAAAATTTGTATTATAAAAATCAAACACACAACACACAATGTACGCATTATATTAGATGACCTATATCATTATATGAGCCCATTAGAATTAAAAAAAACCTCGTTTTAGTAATAATCAACAAAATAATTATATTTAAAAATAAACTTTGGTTAATATAGCTATTAATGGATTAATAAGATGACTTAATTATAATATGCTATTTAACGATATTTCATTTAAAATAAATCAGCAAAATTTCTCTAAAAAATGCACTTTTAACTAACCAACTTTTAATAATATAATTGCTTCTTATAATATATCATTCTATATTTTTGAATGCTTGAAATAAAAATAAAGAATAATTTCAACTATTAGTCTTATAAGTAATTGAAATAAATTATTCTAATTTTATATAAAAAATTTATTTAACTTAATATTGCTTATAAGCTGATTTTTTTGAACTTTGATATTATTTAATTTGCGTTAGTTATTATAATGTATATAATAATTAAGAAATTTATTTAAAGATTTTCATGTATTGAGTGGATTTTATCAATTTGGATAAATATGATAAAGTGGTAATTATTAAAACTCTGCAAGTTTAGCTTTAAATTGTAATGCTTACGGAGAAACACTCTTGCAGCCATACGCTAACATTCCAAACGTGCCTATCATTTGCCTATGAGTTATCTTTTTGCATGGAGGATGTCTGCTGAGGTAATTATTACGCATGAGTGGCAATATTGCTATCCACATATAGCTAAGAAATCTGTCCTATATTAACTCTTCCTAAAGGGTCTTAGTTGAATTCCATAACAATATGAACAATTTATATTAAACATCAATGTTTAAATTAAAGATATACTTACTGTAGTTAATGTGAGCGAGTAGCTCTGTGCAGCATTTTTAGCTCTTCTATATCTGATCTAGCTTTTTGAGACGAAATTGCATACTATGCACATATGCTATAATGATTGATTAATTAATTTACAGAGTATAAACTCTTTAGACATGATTTTTTGTAAATCAATAAATTTTCAATTAACTTTTATTATTGCAATTTTATACCATAAGAATATTTTTGAAGCAATGTTTTGTTTATTCAAGTTTATCGATTTTTTCTAAATATGCATTAAATGGATTATTTTACAGCAGTTTCTATATACTGGTATAAAATCAAATAGACCTATGCGCTATAGCATATAAATGATATTTATTTATCCGAAATATCTTGAATAAATGAGATAAGCTATAAAAAAATTTCCTAATACTATACCTATGAATATTAGATTGATAAACCCAAAAGAATAATTATGTAATGGCTATCGTAAACATTAAATGAGTCAATATTTGGAAAAATATTGCATAGTTTCATGTAATCAATTGTTTGCTCAAAGGAGAATTAGTAAGCTACTCAAAGTTTTGATAAAAAATAAGCCATTTTAACATCTTATATAAACAAATAACTAGTATTAATGCTATGTCATCTTAAGTTATTAACTATGCTCTGATTATTAGTTTATTTGTAATAAGATTTGTAATTTAGCATATATATTAAAAATTTAAGCGCTTTTTCTACCCCTGATATTAAAAATATGAGTATACTTGAGTAATTCTACTTGAAATATTTACAAAAATATGCACTAAATATTAAATAATTTAAATTGCTTTTATAATAAAAACTTATTAAACTTAAGCTTAAGCAGCTTTCTTATTATACAAGTTAAACTTGAAAAAATCTAATCCCAAAAGAATTAGACATTGTCAATATAAAATAGGATATATATTGACAAATAAATTTAACCTAATCGTGGCAACTTTCAAATTTATAAAAAAATTATCAAGTTTTGAACCAGAATAAATTTGAAAACAATGATACTCATTATTTTATTGGCTAATTCGCGTATTTTTCTTGATTTTTAGTTAAAAATTTTGAGTAAATATTTGAATTTATTTCTTAAAATGGAATAGCTGGAATCAAGTTTAATTTGGATTTTTGCCAGTTATGAATTAATTATGCAACTAAAGTTGAAATTTTAAGTTTAACATTATTGATTGATGGTTTCAAATGTATACTCCAGAGATAAGTGATATAGTGTATGAAAAACTATTTCCTTAAAGATATCAATATTTATATTTATAAGCATCGATTTTGATGAATAGAGTGCATATGTTTATATTATAATTATGTGATATCTTTAAGCATCCTGAAATACTTATCTAATTTATCGATTTATTTTAAGCCTTCACCTTTTAGTATTAACTTGTATTGCTAACAAATTGATATGGTTCAAGTCTCAGCAGCATAAAATATTAATAATAAGGATAATTTTGTCTCATTTTCCACATTTTTTAAAGCTGTAAAAGGGATGATGGTCTAGAAATTACTCCTTCATTTAATGTAAAATTTAATTTCTTGAGTTTATTATAGGAGTCGTTTATTTATTAACATCTACCCTCCTTCGTAATTATGCGCAAGATTAAATAGCATACTTATCAATAGTATATATACTATACGCCAATATCAATTAACAGTACAAACTAATTTATTTTTTAATTTAATATTTGGCTTAGGAATAATGTATACCTTTAATCTGGTTCAATTGGCCATCATTGGGCAAGTTTATGGGAGCTATCAAGTTACGGCTCCAACTACTAATGCTTACCCAGTAGCTTCTCCAACCACCCAGCAGCCATCTCCAGCATACCCAGTTATCACTTCTGCACCTGCTGGATACCCTACTGCTTCAAAACCCATTCCATCCTATCCAGTTCAACAGCCTCATGGTCCAATCAACTATCCAATTCTCTTACCTCCTGCCCCAATCAACTATCCCATTCAACTTCCCCCTGCCCCAATCAACTATCCAGTTCAACAACCTCCTGCCCAGGTCAACTATCTAGTGCCCCCTAATCAAAACCATCCCAATGGAAATCGTAAATGTCACAAAGTTACCAAAGTATTTGATGTATGTGAAGGAGATCAATATCCTCATTTTAATTATCCAGCTCGCGATGATCATTATCGCGAAATTAGATATAACCAAGGGCTACCAACAGTATATGTAACTTTACCATGTGGTGTTCCAGTCCCAACTCATTACCCTGTCCAGCACAGCCCAATTCCTCCTCCACCTCCCCCACCATCAGCCACTAATCCACCAGCTTCTCATCCTGCAGTTGAACATCGCACTCACACTCATCCTGCCGTTCCTGTTATTCCTTCTTATCCAGTTATACCCGCCACTACTCCTTGTCCCACTCTCACTGTAAAAGTTACTTCTGTTGTTTACCATACAGCTCAAGCAACACCTTGCACTACTGCACCTAAAGTTGTTCCAACTTACGAAATCAAAACCACTACACCATGCACAACCACACCTGCCCCAGTTCCAACTTATCATGTTAAGCATACAACTCCAGTCCATGTAATCAACTATAGCACTACTACTCCTTGCACTACTACACCTGTCCCAATCCCAACTTATCAAGTTAAAACCACTACACCATGCACAACTACACCTATCCCTGTTCCAACCTATCATGTTAAACATACAACACCTGTTTATGTAATCGACTATCGCACTACTACCACTACACCTTGCACTACTACACCTAAAGTTGTTCCAACTTACGAAGTCAAAACCACTACACCATGCACAACCACACCTGCTCCAGTTCCAACTTATCAAGTTAAAACCACTACTCCAGTCTACGTAATTAACTATACCACTACTACTACTCCCTGCACAACCACACCTATCCCAGTTCCAACTTATCAAGTTAAAACTACAACCCCAGCCTATGTGATTAACTATACCACCACTACTACTCCCTGCACAACTACAACTAAACCAGCTCCAACTTACCAGGTTCAAACCACAGCTCCTGCTTATGTAGTTAACTATAGTACCACTACTAATGCACCTTATCTAGTTAATTATAACACTCAACCCGTTCATTATGCTTAACCAAGTTTTCTAATCAAAGCATATTAATTTAAATATTAATTAATTAATAGCCTAATATCTAATTTCAAGTATTATCCGAATAAATAATTTATATTTTTTATTAAAAATGAATTTTAAACGTGCTAATATTAGTAAAAATTTAATTAAGTATTAACTTTTTTATTAATAAAGCTTATTGAAGTTATTTTATTAATAAAGTTAATGATTAACTAAAATTTTAAAGCTGAATATAAATCAGCTTTCGTAATAATTCCTAATTTAGTTATAATACTCGAAAAAAAAGTAATTTTATATGCTAGATAAACTTAGTCAAAATTGAATTAGTATGTTGATAATAATCAACCTTTTTAACTAAAAAAATGCTTCAAAGTTGTATCTACCAAATTTGAAGATTGTTAATATTTGAGTTAATTAAATTTTTTCTATACAATTTCTATTATTAGAAATTGGTCTAAAATGTGAATCTTTGCCTAATTTTGACAATAAATATATATTTCGTATTTCAAATATATTACTAATTAGTATAGTCTGCATTGTACTAATATTAATTTTTAAATTTATCTAATTTATCCTAGCTCTACCAAGATTTAAAAGAGTAATTAAAACTTTTGTACTTTATTGCTGATTGAAAAATATTTAAACTAAATCATTTAAACTTAGCATTGGTTAATATATGTTTTCAAAAGTTTATTATAGATAATGAGTAGATATTTTTAGATTAAAGAATTCAAAATAAGGCAATTATTTGCAAATTTAATCTCAAGAAAAAATCGAACTTCAATTGAATTAAAAATGATAAACTAATAAACTACAAGGGATTTCCCCAGAATGGCTGCATTTTTCTCTCCTTCAATCACCAAGCATTCAACCTCCATCCTTCTCCAAAAAATGTATCAAACTTGAAGTAAAAAAGCTATTAATAAATGCGCGATATGCAAAAATATAATATTTTCCTATAATTTTAAACTTAATTTGTTTTTTATTGTTTATTATCACATTAGCTTGAGCTTATTATTGATTTAGTCATAGTTGAAAAAAGTAAAGTATATTGAATTCCGTTGCCACTTTGGTATAAACTGTTTAATTGTTGCAATTCAACTGTTAATTGGAGATAAATTTACGCTTGGATCTATTTATAAAATACAATTAATCGGGAGAAAATCTCTTTTAACATTAATCAAGTCAGTTAGTAAATACAATATCACATCCTGATAGCCATCCAAATGCATCATTGAATTATTAAGCCTTGGTTTTTGCAACTCATCTAACCTATAATAGGATGTATCGGTTTAAGCCAGTATGATCAGGAAGTATAAAACAAAGCAAATTAAAGTCCAGGGTAGCGATATTGTGTATTTATTCTCCTATTTACTTGTAGGAGTAGCTCGTTATTGGGATAATTTTTTTGTTTGTTGAGAAATTTAAATATTTTAGTTCAAAAATCTATAATTAAATTCTTTTCCCTAAATTCAATACTTATTACAATTGGACAGCTTCTAAATTTCAGCCAATCAATTTTTCAAGTTGGAAGGAGAGTATTTGTAGTCGTGTTAGTAAAAAGGGACTGTTGGTCAAAGTAAGGAGTTAAATGGATAGGAATATTTTGAAAAAATCTACTAAACTACCCCACAACATTTGGCAATCGATTTATAGGCACCCCGCTACATTAAAGAAAGGAGTATACACTAACCTTAACAATTCATCTATTATATAAACCCACCTGCTCGCTTGTTAATTACTCAGATCCAAGTGATTTCGACAAAAGTAGTTCATTTTTAGTTATCATTCACCTAACACTGGCTGTTCTCTGATCAACTAAAAAATAAGTTAAATCTCTAAAAATTCAATACCTAATTTAATAGTTAATTTATACAATGTCGATGCAACGTCATATTTTATTCAATTTATTGTGCTCTCTGATCACTGCTCAAAATGGACCTGCTTATCCAACAGTAGCATATCCTGCTTCAACCACGACTAGTGGATATTTGACAAGCAGTCTCCCCATTAAAAGCAGCAGTCCAGTAATTTCAAGCTACCCAACTAAGCCAACATCAGCTTATCCAATTGACGATGAAGAAGACTGCGAAGAAGACTTGCCTTCACCACGTTACCTACCAGTCACTCATCAACCTCCTTCCAATGCACATGGGCCAATTATGCCTAAATGGGATAACTATTCTCCAGTATGGGCCAATGACTACAATCGCCCTCCTCCAAGAGGTCAATACCCTACTGTAAACTACCCACCAGTCATACCTAGTCACACTCTGACTTATCCAGTGCAGCCCACTGCATATCCCAAGAACCCTCATCATCAGCATCAACCAAGTAAATGCTTTTTAGTCACTAAAGTATACACTGTCTGTGAAGAAAACACTCCAACTTACTATCCTCCTCCCCCACCACCAGCTCCTGCTACTTCGCACTATGTTCCTCCCCCACCACCACCTCCAGCCCCTGCTACTTCTCAATATGTACCTCCTCCTCCTCCACCGGCACCTACTACACACTATATTCCTCCTCCTCCTCCTCCACCGCCAGCCCCTGCCACTTCACACTATATCCCACCACCACCACCAGCACCTGCTACCTCGCACTATGTACCTCCTCCTCCTCCACCAGCTCCTACTACCCAAAGATATATCCCTCCTCCACCCCCTCCAGCTACTACCCCTTGCGAAGAAACAACGAAGCCTGTCATTCCATCAGCAACTACCAGATCATATGTACCTCCTCCTCCAACATACCCTACTATCCCAGTAATTCCTACAACTACCACTAAGCCATACGTCCCTCCTCCCCCAGTATATACTACTACAACTGGAGTAATCCCTTCATCAACTACTAAGCCCTACGTCCCTCCTCCACCAGTATATACCACTACCACTCCCTGTGAAACCACTACAAAACCATATGTTCCCCCTCCACCAGTATATACCACTACAACTGGAGTAATTCCTTCATCAACTACTAAGCCCTATGTTCCTCCTCCACCAGTATATACCACTACCACTCCTTGTGAAACCACTACAAAGCCAGTGATTCCTTCATCAACTACCAAATCATACGTACCTCCACCTCCAGTCTATACTACCACTACAGTATCAGTGATCCCTACAACTACCACTAAGCCATACGTCCCTCCTCCACCAGTATATACCACTACAACTGGAGTAATTCCTTCATCAACTACTAAGCCATACGTTCCTCCACCACCAGTATATACTACTACTACTCCTTGTGAAACCACTACTAAGCCAGTGATCCCTTCATCAACTACCAAATCATACGTTCCTCCACCTCCAGTTTACACTACCACTACAGTATCAGTAATCCCTACAACTACCACTAAGCCATACGTCCCTCCTCCACCAGTATATACTACTACCACTCCCTGTGAAACCACTACTAAACCAGTGATCCCTTCATCAACTAC